>CM047807.1:104170087-104437355 GCA_026214975.1 Gentiana macrophylla
ATGCTCCAAGCTCAAGCTGCTCAACTTGCATGCGTATGCTTCAGTTTGGAGAAATAAAACTAATATTATTATATTACATATGCTAATATATATTGACTAAATAACTTTGAAAAGGGAGTAGAAAAAATATTATTATTATGATATTAGATTTAGATAATAGAAAAAAAAGAAAAAGAAGAGGAGATAGCAACTGGGACTTGGCGACGAGAAACAGGGGCCGACCCTAGAGCTTCTTTTGAGCCGAAAATAGGGTTCCAAACCTCTATCTGAGTCATTTTAATTAGGTAATGAGTTAAATTATTGTTTGGGCTTTGATCTTTGATCTTTGATACTTAGAACATCATCTTTTGCTTTTTGATATTTATGGAATCATGGTTTAGATGAATGGTTTCATGGGTTTTCTTCAATTGAGGTATAAATTTCGTTTGTAGCTTAATTTCTCATTTTAATGGCTTTAGTTGGTAGAAATTGCTTGTCTATTGCACTAATCATGAGTAGCTAAGTTAATTGTGGCATGGGTGATGAGAAAATGAGCTAGATAGCTTGTAAATGGCTTGATTCAAGTTGATTAGTCTTGTATGTTCTCAATTGGTTCAAGTCATGGTGATTGATCTTTATGGGTGCGGTTAATTCATGACTAATTGCATCATCTTAGTACAAATTCGAGGCGAATTGTAAGAATTGGTATGGACACTAGTCACCATGAACACATAGTAAAATCATCTAGAGATAGAATTGGTTTCTAGTGTGTGTGTTATATAATCTTAGATTGGGAAATTCATAGAGTTTTATTGCATAGCCGGCCATCCTAATCTAGTCCTACCCGATAGGTTGGGTGTATGTTATAGTACGTCAATACGAGAGATCGATTGACGTTAACATAGTGAATTTCACATTGAATGTGTTGAGAACTCTTTAGTGAAGGTTGATTCCAAGTAGTTACGAGAGTTCATATCTAACTCATTGAACATCACCGAGCCACCTCGTTCTCTCTTTGTCCGAGTCATTATAGTTTTAGTTAATCGACTTTTAGTTCGCCTTTCATTAGTTGTTTCAGTAGTTGGTTCACACTTTTCTTCTTGGTTAATGGATACACCTAGACTAATTTTTAGGGCCACTTTGGTATTCAACTAGATTTCTCCTGTGGATACGACCTTGCTCTCCGATCTAGACTACAATGACCCGGCACTCATCGGTTAGATTGGAAACCTAGTGAGGCCGATCAAGCATTATTACTTAGACATATGGGTGATTGGCTTTAGGCCAAGTGAGAGATTGTTGAAAGGTGTCCTAAACCCAATCGGGTTGGACCCAGATCCGACCGGTCGGGTCGTATACAAATTCTATTCTAGTTCATGTAATAACTTTATTATGATTAATAAAAGCACTTTTGTTATTATATATTGTTTATCTTCACGTTATTGGTTGTATATATATAGTAATGTCCTTAGTGTCAAATCGTGATAGAGAAACCATGATAGTGATTATGGTTGATGAGATCTCTAATCGCTTTAACAAGTTTGATACTTAAATGTCTCTAGTCATATGTAATGTCAAATAGGACATTGATAGTATGATTAGACTAAAGACGTATTTGATGTCTTCTATCTTATTGAAAATAGAGATATATCTTGTCTATCAAGTGTAGAGACACTTGACCTGGTATATGGACGTGTATTAGAGAATGCGACGTTAGATTGACCCACTTACATTAAGTGTCCCACTATGTGGCTGTTGTGTAATCATCCTTAAGACCGAGTCTTCATGGCATCACGGTGTGGATTGTCATACTTTGACACTATTGAGATTTCCCTCAACCACGGGGCGATCATGTGGTAGTGATTGGTGTGATACTAAAGCACGCGCATTATACATGTTTGGTCGTCCGGGAATCGTGGTATCCTATGATTGGGAGTGAATATCCGAAATGGCCTTCTTATAAGGAAATGTCTAGCTCTCTAGAATCTTTGCAAAGTAGTAGTAAATGTGTTATTCCGAGAGAGCATGGTATCAAGATTATAAGATACGATCGTCAATGTCCCGACACTCGAGATAATGATCGTATGAATATTATTACAGCCGATAGGATTGTAATTTACACGGTACAATCGCTGTTTCACATTAAATGTAGTAGTCATTGCTTTTGACTCTTCGAATGATTAGGGGTCACGGTGTGTTGCTGACGCTATCCCGTGATCGTTAGGCATGAAGGGCATTTTCATAATTTGCACTTTGTGTCTATGACCAACATATTTGGAAGTCTATCGGGTCACACACATAAGAACATCGAGTCGGATTAAAATGCGGTTATAGTTGATAATCAAATAAGGAAAGTTTATCTCAAGACTATAAATGTTATAGTGGTAAATTAATATGTTTCTATTTATTTATTATGAATAAATATAATACAAGATATTAATTATATTAATTAAAAAATATTCCGGATGCCAATTATCGGTAAAAAGGGGCACTGATAATTAGTGTATTGGATACACCTGGATTGAGCAATTTAATTAATAAGATTATCATGATATTAATATTGGAAAAATAGATTTATGGTAATAAGATAAATATATTCAATATAAGATATTGACAATATTTAGTTTTTATTTAATATAAGATATTATAATAAAAGAGATAGATCAATTAATCTAAGTGATCTTCCTTATTTTATTGGGAAAATGTTTTGCTCTTTTCATCTATCTTTCTAGAAGCTTCTCCCGATCGTTTAGAAGACATTGAAGAGCCACCTCCCATATATAAGAAGGGGTTGGCTAGCTCTTTTGTACATTGATCACAACTCCAAGAACTAATAGTTCTTGAGTAAAATAGAGAGCTTCCATTAGATAGTTTGAGAGAGAGAAAAGGCCGGTCTAGTTGCCGTATTTTTCCGATAGCAATCCTGTGAGGATTCCAAGCAGGAGTTTGTGTGGATTATCGATAGAGGTCGGACGCATGGACGGCTTGCACACACAAGATTACTCTTCTTGACCGTCAAAGTGACGATCTTATTGATCACCAAGGTATATACCATCAAACTACTTAACGTGTTTATTGTATTAAACGGTCGATCTTGGGATCGGAAATCAAATTTTAAATTCACTGCTAAGCAAAACTAGTGATTTCAATGCACTATCCCGCCGAGTCTTTTGATTCAGTGAGACTTTACTTGAAGCTCCACATGTTTGTCAACCTTCTCAATATCCGATCCAATTTTAGATTCAGATGTGCCCTCACAGATGAGTTGAGTATAGAGTTTTCATCAAAGATTACACTCCTGCCGAGTATAACCCTATTTTCTGTGTGATGACCAGATTCTATACCCTTAACTCCATCTCCATATCCAACAAACACACCCTTCTTAGCCTTAGGTTCCAGCTTACCCTCACCGACATGATAGTAGACAAAGGCTTCCAAAACCTTAAGTCCAAAGTAGTTCGCTAACCTCATGACCAAACTTCAAGTGGTGTTTTAAGTTTGATCCCAGGCAGAGGCCCCTATTGATTAAGTAGCAGTCAGATTGACGGCCTCTCGCCCAAAATCTCCTTGCTAGACTGCACTGTAGAGCATGCACCTTGCCCCTCTGCAAGAGTTTGATTCATCTCTTTATGCAACACCATTCTGCTGTGAGTATCTCTTACAAGATGGTGCTTAGCAAGGCCTTCATTCTTGCAAAATTCATCAAACTCAGACCAACAAAATTCCAGTCCATTATTAGTTCTAAGTCTCTTGATCTTCTTCCCTGTCTGATTCTCAACCAAAGCATTCCATTGCTTGAAGTTCTTGAATGCTTCACTCTTGTGCTTCATCATAACTACCCAAAACATCCTTGAATAATCATCTATGAAAGACACAAAACACATATGACCACCCAAAGGTGACTCCACCCTCAAGGTCCCTAACAATCAAAATGAACATAATCAAGTTGTCCCTTTGTGATGTGAATTGCTTTTGGGAACTTGCTCTATGTAAGCTTCCCAAACACACAGTTGTTCACAAAATTCCAACTCATTGACTTATGTTGGGGAGATTTTGCATCATTAAAACAAAAGAAAATTTATAAAACCTATACTACCATGCAAAACTACCTCCTAACCGGCCGAATACCGGGTAGTTGCTAGTAAAGTTGGATAAGCACGGTATCGATCCTCGTGGAATGGGATGTTGAATCTAATTTCACTAATTCCTTTCAATTGTTACTTAGGAAAACGAATAAACGAAAGAACAAATAAAATAAACGAAAGAGCAATTAAAATAAATCTAACCTAATAAATAAAATAACACAACCTAAACTAAACTAAAGATACATGGATCAAATGTTGCACAAACCAAGTGATTTCAATCCTATTTCATCTCATGATTTTAATTCAAATTGTGGTTTCACCTTTACACGAGATACAAATCCCTAATTCCTTAGTGAATCTATTTCTCAAGCTATGAAATCCTACTCTCAGTAGTGAATTCAATTTATCAATCTCTCCTCTCAATGTTGAGACCGATATTCAAACAAACGAAGGTGTAGATTCAGTTAACTCTCGATTTTAGAATCTAACAACCTAGATAATTAACCAATTAATTTGTCATCATTAACGGCTAAAAATCCTATCTTCTATGGTGATCTAACGTTACTCAACTTCCGTATGTTGTAAACATATCAATTAGTAAACAATCTTTTGATATGGTTCACATAATAGCATCATGAATCGAATAGAAAGATACAACATAAATTAAAGATCATGAAAACGAACATAGAAATTGAATAAATTAAAATAAACTCACATGGTTTATACAACGGATTGATCCATGAATCAACGAACGGAAGAAAAAAACTACATCTAATCTAACCTCGATCACCCGAGCACAAGGCTCGGGTGACCGCCTTGGATCGCCAAGTTGCCGCGCTTCGATTTTATGCAACCGGAATAATTGTATTAATTAGGTTGGATGCACATATATATATATATATATATGAAGTAAGGCGGTCGCTTTGTAAATTATGCGGTCGAGAATTCCTTTTAATTAAGGAAATTGCATTATGTCGGTGAAGGCTCTCAGATCAATTTTGGATTTAGGAATGAAACTTCTAAAATTCATATCTTGAGTTGTAGACTTCCAAAATTATGATCCGAATGTCATAAAAACTCTCGGAAAACTCTACAACTTTCATTAAGGACTCTTCTTCGTAAAACGCTTTTCGACAGCCCGCTGTATTACGAAGTCGCTGGATTTTTCCAAGCTTTATTTCATCTTCATCCTCTTGTATCTCTTTCTTTCCACTTTAATCTTCAATCAAACATCATTTAGACCTCTTCCATTCCACATTTGTGCACCTAAAAGATGACAAAACCGAGCAAAACGAAACCATACAAAATAGATAATAAAACCACGATATTTACTCGATTTTGCATTTTAACTATTCAAAACGCCATTTGCTCAATTAATCGATTATAAGCTCGAATTCTACTAAAAACATCCATATATATGGAATATTGATATAAAATATATCCTTATAAAACACTACAAATTGACCTTAACAACTTATGTCCCCAAGTAGTAACAGATTTAGACATAATTTGCATCCTTCTTTCACCCATATGATCCAATCTCATATGCCACAACTTGATCACTGTGACTAGTGAACTTTCGATGATGCAACAACAAAGCAGTAATCCTCGATATAGTAGACCCTTGTAGTATATACAATGTCCCCCGCCTCGATACCCTTAAGAATAAAAATGAACCCTTATAGACATTCGCCACTCCACCTTCACCCTCGAACTTGAATCATTTGCTATCTAGTAGACTAAACGATATCAAATTCTTGGTCATTTGTGGAACATGCCTAACCTCATTCAAAGGTACGTAATTTACCATCATGTGTCCTCACCGAATGCATCCAATCCCAACTATTTTGCAGACCTTGTTGTTAGCCATAGCAATATGGGCTCCATCTACCCCCGATAAGTTGAAAACCGCCCCTGCTTGGACACACATGATAAGATGCCCAAGTGTCCGTAATCCACACATCTCTCGTGCTCTCTGGCCGATTCTAAAACCGCTAAGGCCATATCTTCTTCGTGAGTTGTTGTCTTGTTCTCGCCAAAGCAACTGCATTCTCGCTTGGTACCCCCGTCGTTTCCTCTTGGGCATTCATTTTTCCAATGTCTCTCGCTCCCTGCAGTAATTACAGATATCATTAGCTTTAGGTCCTTGAAATTTCTCTTGAATTTCTTCTTTCCGTAACTTCTAGCCCCCGCCGACTCCATTGGCCACCAATCCAAAGCAGATCGGGGTCGCCTGTCACGTAACTGTGATGCCTTATGGAGTAACTCTCGAGCATGGAGGGATGATCTCATATCCTCCAATGACACTGAGTCCTTCCCAACAATAAAGAACTGCACAAAGTTCTCGTATGATGCAGGCAATGACACAAGTAAAATCAATGCAGCATCCTCATCTTCAATCTTCACATCAATATTCCTTAAATCAAGTAATATTGTGTTCAGCTGGTCTAGATGATCCCTCAGCTGGGTGCCCTCATGCATCCTTAAACTGAACAGAGGCTATTTTAACAACAACTTGTTCGTTAAAGACTTAGTCATATACATGCTCTCAAGTTTGGAACACAACTTCTCAGCAGTGTCATGTTCAGCAACCACTGTGATAGTATCATCTGACAAGCACAACATAATTGTTCAATGTGCTTTATTCTCTCTAGATCGGCTCATTCATACAAAGACTTCCTTTTCGTTGATTTAGACAAGTGGACCCTATGATCCCCGTTGCTTCAACAAAGCACGATCTTGATCTCGCCACAGACTAAAATCAAGCTTTCTTCCCGTAAAACTCGCTCAATCTTAACATTTAAAATGCAGACATCTTTCTCACCGTAAAAGCTTGTGTAGATCCCAAATCCTCGCGCCAATTATGACCTTGGTGCCAATCTACCATGCTTAACACAGTAAACAGATTTTTGATGAACCTCAACGCTTCGATACCAGTTTGTTATGACGGATCGATCAAGAAGTGACGATGATTGTAAGTAAAGATAAAAGATAAACAAGTAAACAAACACAGAAACAAGAAGAACACAGTTTTAACGTGGTTTCCGCAATGTGTCGACCACCCACATGATAAACAAGGATATTTTATTATCACAAAAAAGTTACATCACCATTTACAATTAATACAGATGGTATTTATAGCATTGGGAATCCAACCCTAACCAACTTAACAGTCAACCCAGTAAATGACTGAAATACCCCAGAAGTAACTCAGATAAAACTCGAAAACATGCAAATTGGCGTGTTCTCCAAGTCCGTGTGCATCGCCAGACTTTTCTTTAAGAGATTTGCCATCAAGAGTTGATCAACCTCATGAACTTGCCCTAGCTGAACACCATATTTCAGCAGATGCTTCATACATTGCTGACCAGAACATGTTTCCATACCAGATTCAGTAGCATAGTTAGATTTTCAGCCATGTTATTTAAAGATCCTTTACAAGAAGACTGTCCAAAATCCAAAGGATTCATTTCCTGAAGGCAATGTTCAACTTGTTCTATATTTGATCTTGTGTACGGTGCTGCCTTTTTTTTAGCTGATCCATTAAAGCATACGAATTAACTTAGGCGTTTTTCACTTTTATCCATACAGTTGAAATGGGTAAGCATTTAATATCTTTACACTTCTTTTTGTTTAATGTATGGCAACCTTTGCCTAGAAACAAGCACTATATTTGAAGGAAAACAATGGAATATAGCTGAAAAATGAACCTGATAAAGTCCGACACAGCTGAGAATGCCAATATATTTGTACATAGGTGTGATTTTGTCACAATGGAAGCGTGTAACGTACCGAATTTTCATAAAAAGGTAAAATAGTAATTGGGTATATTGTCTACGACCTAGTTATTATTTAGGCTATTTTTATTTAATTAAAAAGGATTTAATTAATGTCTTGGAAATTTATTTAAAGAATAAAGGATTTAATTATTTAAAAAGGGGATTTAGTTATTTAATTAATGGAATTGGTTGATAGTTATAAAAGGAAATAATCCCAAAGTCTTCTCATAATTTTGATACGCAATTTTTGATAAGAAAAAAAGAGAGGAACGGCGACAGTGAAAGAAACAAACGCAAAAGAACGCGAAAAAGGGAGAACATAATCTTCAACCGTGCGGCCAATGCGCTCATCGCTTCAAGATTCCACAGAGAGAAAAGTGATCACCGCGACGAGACGCAACTTTGGAAATAAAAATATCCTTATTCCGTGACGTTTCGCCTTAGCTCTAGTTTTTCGTAATCGCGTCGAAGTTCGTTTCTTCAAAAATTCGATCTTTTAATCCGTAGCTCTATTTTTCAGCCATGAGTAGTCAAAACGATCATATTGGAGCGTAGATCATTCTAAAATAGGTTCACAGCATTTAATTCAGGTAATATTCAGTTTTACACAAATTTTCAATTCAGGATTTTCAAGATAGATAGGATTTTTAGGTTTACTTGTTGTTTAATTAGGTTACAAAGTTAAAGGCTTAGAAATTCAGTGTTTTCTTGAAGGTTTTGGATCGCTTTTGCTGGAAATTAAGGTAAAAGGCTCTTACTAATGAGTAATTATAGTTTTATAATGATATGTTGAGTTCGTGAGTTTTGGTGTTGTTTGGTGATACAATTCATACAAAGTTGTAATTAATGAGATATGAAACTTTTGGTATATTTGAGTTGAGTTCTACTAATGTTTTTCCGAGTAATTTGTTGATAAACGTGTTTGGTTTGGGTTAGAATCGATTACGTGTAGAAAATCGTGTTTTTAGTGGTTTTGTAATACGCTTTAATTGTTATCCTTTGGTCTTATAACATTAATTAAACCTTAACAAGCTTCGATTAAGCTTCCGATTTGTTTAGTTTTGGCACCGAATGTACTCTTAAAGGGAGTTGAAGTTCGGATCCGCTCGGATGAGCATGAAAGGGCTTGTGCTTTGATGAACTAGAGTTCATCAATTTCTATGTAATTGTTCGCCTTGTCCGTGTCTAAAGGGTTCAGAAAGAGAGTAGTGTATGTGAGGGAGCTTACTTGAAAACACATAGAGGGCTAGATAATACACAATAAATTTACATACGTGGTAGTAAAAGATAAAACGCCACATATTCTCGGTTAGGCACCAATTCATATCGGTGATGTGATACGCTCATAAAAGGTGAACAACGCCATCGCTCAAAAGGTTGAAGGGTAGTGAGGAAATTCATTGAACATATATGCATACCGGGAGATCCGGGGACTATCGGTGCTATTCACCGTAGTTGGCAAGTATATCTCGTGATGGATACACATCATGCATAGTGCCCTTTGAGTGATGACGTAACCAAGATAAGTTAAGCTAAACGATATAGTCATGACATGTTGATGGACATGGAGTGAACCAGATCGAGTTGACCTCTCATAAAGACAACATAATGATAATAAAAAGAACCTTTGTTGTAGAACTTAGTTATTCGTTAGCTTCTCACTTTTACTAAGTACTTTGTACTTACCTCCTTTGCATTTTCTTCTGTATGCATTGCGCGGTTAGAAGACGAATAGGTTGACCAAGAGTAGTTGACGGCTTGATGACGTTGCTTCCTTGAAGATGCTTTCGCTTATTTTCTTTTCGTAAGTGGTTGTACTAAACTTGTTGTTCTTTACTCCTAGACTTTTGTAAGTTATGTTTGTACTTTTAAGAGCTCTTATTGTGTAAGTCTTTGGGTTTTTCGTCGTTGTAATTTAACTATTTATCTTTAGTATGGTTAATTTCCATTCTTAGTAGCATTTGTTTTTACCATGAGTCTTTTTAGCTTCCGCTTGTTTTTATTTGATTTGACGAAGCAGAGGCTTGCATATAATAGTAAATTTATTTAATGCTATACGCTACTGAACGCTTTCTTCCGGATAAGGGCTCGGTATCCGGGAGCAAGGCGTTATAGCTTGGTATCGTGAGAGAAACGTTATTTCTTTCCGAGGCTTTTTCCCTCTAAGATAGGATTTCTTTAGACCTTTTAGAACCTTTCTGATCTCTCTTGATCTTGGTGGTAAAACCTCGTAGGATTAGGAATCCTTAGATCATGGTTAAGTTGCACTAGAGCAAGTGAAAAGTCTCATTAAAGTAAAGTTAGGTTGAGTTTTAAGCTCACGCCTCTTATGTGATTCTCTCAAGTTTTATTCCTTTCGAGAATCCTTAGTAGAATCCTCTTTCCTTTTGGAATCTTGAATCCTTCTCTCATGTTCCTTCTTTTGAGGTTTTAATGCTTTCGCAATGATACATTTGGTTCAAATCACTTCTTGTAACTTGGTGTTATGCAAAACGAGTAAACAATTTTGTTCATGTTTCTACATGTCATGTTATATCATTTTTTTGTTCCAAGAATTCTGTAAATTTTCAGCCACTTAGAAAGTTGTCTTATCTAAAATTTCTCTATTTACATCAATTTAGTTTTCAATATGGATTGTTCACAAATCCTTTAATAAGGAGGGGTACTGCTCAGAAAATTCTGCAGCGGTACTCTTACTTATCATTCTGTTTTGAATAAGTTTAAACACCTCCAAATGACTTGTATTTTTGATATGTTGTAGAAAACATCGTGCACTATAATTTTTATTTTGGAACCAAGTGCAAATTCGTTTTGGTCTGAGCACAATCTGCAACACAATTTACAGTTGATGAAGTCCTGAAAATTTTTGACAGCTTATAGCAAAGTAGATGAAAAGAATTATTTTGACCGACCTATGACTTCCCAATTTTTTTGATTTTTGAGCATCATATGTAAAACTTATATACTGATGATTTTCTCTTTCCTCATGTTCAAAATCAGTTCAGCTTTATTTTGTGCAAATCAATTATTTCATGGCTTATGTATGCACTGAATTTTTCAAACCATTTAAGTCATTTGGTCAAGGAAGGATAGATGTCTTTCTTCCACCTCGTAGTTATGGTGTGGTATAGAGATGGAATACTTTGATTTATCTGATTCTTAAGCTAGTTGTTACCCATGATAAGAAGTTTGGTAGGTAGAGACGAGGTGTAGTCGTTATAGGGCTCATCGATGGCAAGAAACGATTGCGTGGTGATTTTCCAATCTTATGTCTTCATTAATAAGGTTCTCTCTTATAATCATCTAGTTTCCTACTTGGTTATCCCGATTTCAAATGTTTCCCCATCCATACTAATAGTAACCCATGTTCTAGTTAAATCCTATATTTGAAACTTCTGAAACTCGGTAAAAGTTCCCTTATTACGAAGTTTTGTTTTCCAAGTGTGTACATTCTTTGATGTGCCTTATTTTATTTAATATATTTTCATCGTGTCAATGCTTGATTTAAGGAAAATAAGTTTCTCATCCTTCGAACTATTTGAACTGACAATTGCATATTCTTCCAACTATATCATGTTTAGCTATTTCGGGGCAAGACACTTTTGCATCGTAGTGATTACCCTCAATGCATTCCCTACCAGATGTTTTAGTACATACAATTTTTTTGTTTAAAGACTCGACTCAACAAATCCTCCGCTCTCTTTTTCGCTATCGCTTGGATTATATTTACCAAAATTCTTGGCCTTGATTGATATGGGTTCCACACGAACTCCATGTGAAAATTTTACCCTTTCCAAGTACTTTTACTCGTTTCAATTATTAGTGTTAAAGGTTTCTTTCTTTAGCACATAGTTTTAATCGCCCTCATGGTTGGCTTTATTCAACACCGTGAATGCCTTTTGTTCCTATGTTTTCCTTTAACATAAAACTATTGTTACCCTCGCTCCAAAATTCTGAATTTTTTTCATCAATGTAGATTGTTGTCTTATCTACAATTTATCTTTTTACATTGATTCGATAATCTTTATGGATTGTTCAGAAAATCCATGTTATTGCCGGACACTCTGTCCAGAAAATCTGCAGTAGCACCTTCACTTTTTCTTCTATTTGAACAGGTTAACTATCTTGAAATGACCTGAATTTTTAATATGTCGCAGAAAATAATTTTATCTACAACTTTTCTTTTGGAATAAAGTTCAAATTCCTTTTTGTTTGATAATAATCTGCAATTTATATCAGTGCTTATTAATCAGAAAATTCTAACAGCTTGTGTAATCGGCAAAAATAATTGTTTTTGACCAACTCACTCTCATCCAAAAATTCTAATTTTTTTATGTCCCCGTATCTAAATCTTTTCTCTTTGGATCGTGCTCAAATTCATTTTTGTATGGGCTGTATAAATTGATAATGTCAGATCCAGAGTAAATATCGTACACAGCCAACTAAAAGGGATCCTCACCTCTTTGACTTGAGGTTTGGGCTAAGAGTGTAGCAAGTTACGGGTGTTATGTCTTAGAAGGTTTCCGAAGCGATCTTTCCCTAGGATATGTCTCATGGTAGAATGTTTATAAAGTTAACATTGTTGTTTCTTTTGCAGTTATAAACAAGAACCAATATGCTATCCTCCAAAGATGCCATGTTTGATGTTCGAGCACTTTTCATGCCTTTTGTAATTATACCTTTCTCGTAATTTATTTCTCATGTAATCCCTCACTTGAGATCTTTAATCTCCACAAATCTTCTTCACTTGTTGTTATGCATTACCTAAGAAACATATCTCCATAAGCATTCCTTTTGAACAAATCCATGCTTCCTTACTTGTCAAATCAAGCAACAAGTTCCTCTAATCGCATTGTTGCACTTCATTCTTCTTTTCAAGTACAAATTTGATCGAACCTTTTAATGTCGTAACATTCTTTTTACTTGTGTTTATTTTCAGCTTCCCTCCTAAGGGTAGTGTTGATTTTGTAATCTTTCCATCTAATGCTACTTGTCCTTTCAAGGTATCCATCTCATCTTCTTAACAGTTGGATCTTTAATCCTACCTTGACATCCATCTTTAGTTACCTATCTTAACCTTCTAGCAATTTATGCTAAACCAGTTTCAAGCAGAAGGTAGTCTTTGCCAAGGTGCCTTCCGAACCTATTTATAATTATCCAATCAACTTTTGAATTCCTAAACTTCTGATTTCCAATTCAGATTAATGTACCTTGTACCCTTCAGTTTTAACTCTCTTTCAGGCCATTTAGAGCCATGAACCGCCAGATACACCTTTTGATATTCCATCTTCTATTTTGGCGTTTCTATTACAATTTTGTCATACTAGTTGAAAGTCTATTTTGTCTTAACCTTCTTTTTTTTTTCCTACATGAGGAATAACCTTGAGCCCTTTTTTCCCGACAAAGGTACTATTCCTCTCGAGTAGTGCAACCTTGAAACTTTGAATTGGATCATCAATGATCTTCACACTTTCTTTGAAAGTTTGAGTTAATTCTTCGAAGCCAAACTTTATCCAACAATTCTTAGTGTATTTTCCCCTTCACTTGAAAGCTCGTTTATCGCATACTTTTTTGAACTTTTAATTTTTCCCTTACATTGTCATGAGGAAAACCCTATCTCCTTTTCAATCTTGAAATAATCTCTATTTGAATAATGCAGACTTTGATTTTTTCCTTGACAAGTTCATTTTATTTCATTCTGAGACCTTTTGGTGTACTCGTTTTGTATCTAAAGCTCCTGCATGTTGAGATTCTGCCCTCTTTCTGATTCTAAATGGTTTAGTCTTCCTGGTACCCAATTTGTCACTTCCAACTTTAGTTGTTTTCAAGCTAACCCTTTTAGCATAAGGATTGGATCGGACTGGCCGAGGAAAGTTTGGCAGTCCGTGCTTTTCTTTCCCAAGAACTCTCGAGACCCTTCAACTTGAATCCTTGCGCTTCTTCAAAGAAGCTTAGGCCGCAAGTGACGGTTGGTCAAGTTTAATGTCAAAAGCTAAATTTAGCCAGTGGTCACGAGTTAAATAAGGATGGAGATAGCAGAGTTGCCTACAACAACAGTTACCACGCCAACATCCAAATGTCAACATTTGAAACTCTACATGGTGAAAAGCGAAGAACGCCAGTTTTTTTAGGATGAAGGGGAGCGATGACAGAATACGAGACCAGAGTGATACAGCAAGCCAACAAGAAGATGAAGTGGATCGTCACAACCCCAAGTTGGCTCAAGACAGGTAAAAGAGTGGGAATATGGAAGAAAAAAAGACTATAAGAGTTAGAAGACGAAACGCTTTGCAAAGTCCAGAGTTCAAGTACACCCTAGTTACATTCGAGTTTCGAGGACGAAACTCCTCTTAAGGGGGGAGGAATGTAACATCCCGAATTTTCATAAAAGTGTAAAATAGTAATTGGGTATATTGTCTACGACATAGTTATTATTTAGCCTATATTTATTTAATTAAAAAGGATTTAAATAATGTCTTGGAAATTTATTTAAGGAATAAAGGATTTAATTATTTCAAAAGGGTATTTAGTTATTTAATTAATGGAATTAGTTGATAGCTATAAAAGGAAATAATCCCAAAGTCTTCTCATAATTTTGATACACAATTTCTGATAAGAAAAAGAGAGAGGAATCTGCGATAGTGAAAGAAACAGACGGTAAGAACACGTAAAAAAAGGGAGAACATAATCTTCAACCGTGCGCGGCCAATCCGCTCATCGTTTCAAGATGTCGCAGAGAGAAAAGTGATCACCGCGACGAGACGCAACTTTGGAAAATAAAATATCCTTATTCCGTAAGTTTTCAGTTTATCCCTAGTTTTTCGTAATCGCCGAGTTCGTTTCTTCAAAATTCGTGATCTTTTAATCCGTAGCTTTGTTTTTCAGCCATGAGTAGTCAAAACAATCGTCTTGAAGCGTAGATCATTCTAAAAATAGGTTCACAACATTTAATTCAGGTAATATTCAGTTTTACACACGTTTTCAATTCGGGATTTTCAAGAAAGATAGGATTTTTAGGTTTACTTGTTTTTTAATTAGGTTACAAGTTAAAGGCTTAGAAGTTCAGTGTTTTCTTGAAGGTTTTGGATTGGTTTTGCTGGAAATTAAGGTAAGAGACTCTTCCTAATGAGTAATTATAGTTTTATAATGATAGGTTGAGTTCCGGTGAGTTTTGGTGAAACAATTCATGCTAAGTTGTAATTAATGAGATGTGATATTTTTGGTATATTTGAGTTGAGTTCTACTACTTTTTCTCGAGTAATTTGTTGGTAAACATGTTTGGTTTGGGTTAGAATCGATTAAGTGTAGAAAATCGTGTTTTAGGGTTTTGTAATACGCTCTAATTGTTATCCTTGGTCTTATAACATTAATTAAACCTTAACAAGTTTCGATTGAGCTTCGATTCGCTTAGTTTCGCACCGAACGCACTCTTAAAGGAGTTGAAGTTCGGATCCGTCGGAAGAGCATGAAAGAGCTTGTGCTTTGATGAACTAGAGTTCATCAATGTCCTGCGGTAATTGTTAGGCCTTGTCCGTGTTCAGTGGTCTAGAAAAGAGAGTTGTGTATGTGAGGAGCTTACTTGAAAACACATGGGGCTAGATAATACACAATAAAGTTACATACGTGGTAGTAAAAGATAAAACGTCACATATTCTCGGTTTGGCACCAATTCATATCGGTGATGTGATACGTTCATAGAAGGTGAACAACGCTACTGGCTTAAAAGGATGAAGGGTAGTGGAGGAAATTCATCGAACGTATATGCATACCGGGGAGATCCCGGGACTATCGGTGCTATTCACCGTAGTTGGCAAGTATATCTCGTGATGGATACAAATAATGCATAGTGCCCTTGAGTGATGACGTAACCAAGATAAGTTAAGCTAGAAACGTATAGTCATGATATGTTGATGGACATGGAGTGAACCCTAGATTGAGTCGACCTCTCATAACGACAACATAATGATAATAAAAAGAACCTTTTGTTGTAGAACTTAGTTATTCGTTAGCTTCTCATTTTTACTAAGTACTTTGTACTTATCTCCTTTGCATTTTCTTTTGTATGCATTCAAGGGGTGAGAAGGCAACAGTTGACCAAGAGTAGTTGACGGCTTGATGACGTTGCTGCCTTGAAGTTGCTTTTAGTTTATTTTCTTTTTCGTAAGAGTTGTACTAGACTTGTTGTTCTTTTACTCCTAGACTTTTGTAAGTTATGTTTGTACTTTTAAGAGCTCGTGTTGTGTAAGTTTTTGGTTTTTTCGTCGTTGTAATTTAACTATCTATCTTTAGTATGGTTAATTTTCATTCTTAGTAGCATTTATGTTTTTACCCGAGTCTTTTTATGTTCCGTTTGCTTTTATTTGATACGACGTCGCGTATAATATTAGATTTATTTAATGCTATACACGCCGAACGCTTTCTTCCGGATAAGGGCTCGTGATCCGGGGAGCGGGCGTTAAAAGCGGGTATATGGTAGAAATCGAGTGTACAAATTCGAATCATGAGCAAGCTGGAAGTCCCACAAAGAAAGCTGCGAAACTGCGATCGACGGCGGGAAAACGACGGACTGCCGGGAAATATAACGAATGAGTTTTAGAATATTTAGAGAATATGCAAGGAATTTGTGTGGGGAATAGGCAACAGAAAACTCCATTATATGCTGCTCTTCGAGTCGGCGAAGCAACGGCGGTGGAATAAAAAAATAGTATAAGTAATCACAGGTGTCATTGCTGATGGGAAGGAGTAATACGCGTGGATCTATGAACAATAACATGAACCAACTTTAGGCTGTGGCGGACCCAGAAATATTTTTCAGGGGGGTCCGTAATTTTTTTTCTAAGTAGAATAATTTTTTACGGCTATTCAAAATATTTTTCTATGTGATAATGTAACATATTTTTTTGTTCGAAGGCCCCATGAACCCTTGTATAAACACATGGGTCCGCCCCTGTCTTTAGGAAGGAACAAAAATAGTAATGAAGGGAATTAATGGTCTAGAAAAAGGACCTATAAGCAATTTATGTTATTGATAGGAGCTTATAGGCAATTTTCAGTAGAATTGTAAAAAAAAACGACAAGCAATTTATGTTATTGATAGGGGCTTATAGGCAATTTTCAGTAGAATCGTAAAAAAACAGCGTCGTTTTTCTAATAGGGGAAGGGGACGACGAAACTGGACGACCAAATTCTATTCACGCTTATTATATACTTCTAATATAGTATTTTAACAAACGGGGCAGTAAGAAAATTACAGCAAGAACACCTAAGAAATCAACAAATGTGGCACTAGGAATAGTTGGCCTCACCTCATCACTTGTGTGTATTCAAATATCTTGGGGTTTTTCCTACACGTTTGAATAAAAATCTTTGTTTCCAAAAAAAAAAATAAAATACCTACTTACCTTACTTATTTACAAAACACCATGGTAGGTGGAAAAAGAAAATAAAATCTTTGCACCTAAAAAGATACATGCCCTTATTCCACCGTGATAACAGAAACATTAGATTTGAGGTCAGTTCCACTACATCAAACACTGGATTTGGGGTTATGAAGAGTGGATTTGTCCTTATCACCAAATTTATATTTCTACTGTCGTGATTCCTATTTTCTCCTCTTTTTTATCCTTTTCAACCACTCCCCTATGTACAGTACTGTTAATTAGATAAGTTAAAGACAAACTAATAGTGGTGGAACACCCGTACCAAATGAACAAATTAATACAGCCATAAAATTAAACTTGTGATGAATTATATATATATATATATATATATATATATATATATATTTGACAATGTATTGTGATGATTCTTTTGCATCAATCTCATGCATGAGAGAGTAAATAGATATTCAAGGGAGATATATGTTAAGGAGTTTTGCTTCACACAATTTCATTTTAGAACGGTACGTATGCAGAACAATTCCGGTCAATTCCTTACTACGATATTATATTCGGAAGTAAGAAATTTCCATACAACCAACTTCATAATCCCGGAATTCCTTTTTATTTTTATTTTTATTTTTAAATATCGCTTGAACAAGTGCAGGCCAAGTCTGCTTTGAAAATTAGGGATTATGATATGCACAACTCTACATGTTGTGAAAGTCGGTTAATTTTAAAACCAAGAACCGACTTGCCGTAGGTGCACTGTGAATGTGAATGAGTTTTATTTATTCCAACAGACTAATACAAATGTAATTAAGGTGGAGATACACCAACTAGATTACACACATAAGATCAATAATTCAATATAATTGTCCCAAAATATCTAGAGCTCATTACTTAACACTGTAAGGGTGGAATAGTCATTTGTCTCGACAACCTCCTCAGATTTAAATGGTGTAACAGTCACATTGAGTTCGTGGACGGACTCAGCTTGAAAATGGGCAGCATAAATTTCCACTGAGATCCGAAAATCGATTTATTTTTATAGGTAAAAATGTAAAACATTATTGATGGCCCTACTACCGCTTTTCGAATTTGTTTCCGCTCTCACCGAGATTTTTTTCTCGAAATCGTCATTGTTTGAGTTTGATTTGAAATTTGAGAAAACGGCAATAGGTAGTGTCTTTGTAAAATGTCAGCTACTTGATCAGATGATAGAATTTAGTGCATTTGCGGTTCCTTTTCCAGGACTTGATCTTTGATAAAATGTGTATCAGCTCCTGTATAAAGCTTCCCTTAGTTTTTCTCTTTTTCCTAGTTTCACTGAAAAGTGCGTTTTTATTTTTTATACTCACTCTGTTTTTATTTATATGTCGCAGAGAGAAGAAACAAACAAATTAAGAAAATAATTAATATGTCTAAGATATAGTATTGGAAATGTATTTTTTTTATTGGAGATGTAAATATTTTGTTGGTAAAAGTGTTTTTAGTATTAGAAATTTATTTATTTTATTGGAAATATAAATACTTTATTGGTAAAGAAGGAAAAATAATAAATGATGCATTGGAAATTTAAAATCACAGATAAATAAATAAAAAACAAATTCTGAAATTTGACTGATAAAAAAAAAAACGGAGGGAGTATTATGTTATGCGCATAAGAGAGAGGTGGGGGTTAAGGAAATGAGTTTAGGGTGTAATTAACCCTAAAAAAATCCTAATTAATTCCTTAATTATCCAAAAATAAAAAGATAATAAAATAGATATTAGGATATTTTAATAACATCCAGGCTACCCATTTTGCCCTTACTTTGATTTTAGGATATTACACTCTAAAATTTTCGCATTAGACATTCAAGATTCCAAGAAACTGTCAATTTTCCTCCACCACCTGAAAGATTTAAAAGAATGGTGTGTTGAGAAAATAGAGGAAAAATGATTTAATCGATTTTATCGATTTTTTAATCATTTACTTACAACTATTTTAAAAGCAAGTTTGATAGACTTTTATTAAAGTTATCGAGACTTTATTAAAATCATTGGAAACTACGTACTACGTAGTTGCCAATAAGATTTTAAATCATTCAATTCGAATGACGGGTGAATGAGATATTAACGCTTTAAGTTGTTGTGAGATATGGGAAGTAAAGTAGTGTAAAACTTTTCCACATTGGAACTTGAGTGTTCCAATGTCAAGTATTTATATGATGATAGTTGATGATTGGTATAAGCCCTGAGAAAGGGAGAGAGTCGAGAATGGTTTTAGATAGACGATGTTCTCGCTAAAATTGCAGCAGCGCAAGACACGCCGCCGCCGCCGCGCTGTGCCCGTTGATCCTGGGCTTGGGAATTGGGCATTTGTGTGCCCGAGGCAAGTATTATCTTTTTGGACAAAGTCGGTGGACGAATCAACCAACTCAAGATGTCACTGAGGCGTAACTCAAAGATTCAAAGATGAGTCGGTTTTGGAAAAAGTCGGTGGATTTAAATCGAACCAACTCAAGATGTCACCGAGGCGAACTCAAGATTCAACATGAGTCACCACCGAGGCAAGTATTATCTTTTGACAAAGTCACCGGATTTAAATCAACCAACTCAAGATGTCACCGAGGCGTAACTCAAAGATTCAAAGATGAGTCGGTTTTGGAAAAAGTCACCGACTTAAATCGAACCAACTCAAAGATGTCACCGAGGCGTAACTCAAGATTCAACATGAGTCGGGCCACCGAGGCGTAACTTAGCATTCAAAGAAAGGATGAGTTACCGAGGCGAACTCAAAGATCGCCAGGGGAGAAGTCACCGAGGTTTCAAAGAGATCGACTGCTCGCCAAGGCACCTTCAACAGATCGAATGTCTCGACCAATCGAGACTTTTCATCTTCTTCTGAGACCTTTCATCTTCGAACCTGTTATCATCAATACTTGGAGTAAGGTGGAAGTAGGGGGAGTTATGCCATAAATGAAATTAATTGCAGAGACTCTTCCTTTACAATCTGAGCCTCTATATAAACAAGTCCTCACAAGATGGAATAAACACAGAAGTATTCAAGAAATACAAGAGCATTCATACATTCCGTTGCATAAATTAGTTTATGCATTCATAGTGAAGAGTTTCTGGGCATCATCAGAGTTCGAAGTGGTTAAGAAATTGAAGTACCTCCTTTCTGAACAGGTAACTGAGTAATCTGGAAGACAATTGCATAAACCGGGGTACAAGCCGGAGCAAATTTGTCTTAAGGATGAGTTCCATCTCGCCTCGATTGGAGATATCCTTTCATTACTTTTTCCTTTTCCATTACAAAGATTGTAATACTTTTATTTCGATTAATAAAAAGTGTTCTTAATTTCTGCTTATTTATTTATTTGCATAACGATACTACGGCTATAACAATCTTAAGACAAATTTTTAGAGCTTTCTTATGCTCGAAAAGTATCTCAGATCGAGAAGAAAATAAATATTCATTGCTTTTGAACATTTTTTTTGATCAAACTGAATATCGCCCGATATTCGATTCGATTCGGAAAAAAGTAAAAAATCGATCAAACTGAATATCAGCTTTGATATTCAGTAAATCTTTTCTTGCTGCTGTTTGGTCTCGATTTTTTGAACCAAAACTAAACTGTTGATCTTCTGTTTTCTGAACAGAAATGGCTGTTGTCACTGATGCGTCAATGACACCAAATACTGATGTTGCGGCAAGTGGAAGTCTGAATCCACTATCAAATGCAACTGTACATGCTACTAGTGTGACACAATCAACTGTTGCTATGGCTGGTTCTTCTCATGGAGAGAAACCAGAGAAATTTAACGGGTGAATTTCAAGCGCCAGCAAAGAAAAGATGCTATTCTATTTGACTACACTTGGATTAGCCAGGATGCTAACTGATGAGAAACCAGTTGTGTCTCCAGACAACCTCGAACACAAGGCTTTGCTTGCTCTTGAGAGTTGGAATCATAGTGATTTTTTATGTAAAAATTACATTCTGAACGGCTTAGACAATACTATGTATGGTGTATATTGTACGTTTGAGTCAGCTAGAGCACTGTGGCTTGCCTTCGATAAAAAATATAAAACTTAGGATGCAGGTGCTAAGAAATTTATCGTAGGTAAATTTCTAAAGTATGAGATGGTAGATTCCAAAACTGTAATGAAACAGGTTGAGGAACTAAAAATAATTATATCTGACTCATAGAAGAGGGTATGATTATTAATGAGAATTTTCAAGTAGGCTGTGTAATTGAGAAACTACCTTCTCCATGGAAGGAGTATAAAAGTTATCTCAAACACATGCGAAAGCAGATGGCAATGGATGATCTGATTGTCCGACTCCGTATTGAGGAGGAAAATAGAGGGTCGGAAAAGAAAAGTTTTGTGCAGGTTGGACATGCCAAAGCTCATGTTGCTGAGGTCAAAAATCAAAAGAGGAAGAAAATTGGTCAGTCTTCCAAGAAAACTGGTGAATCATCCAAGAAACCACAAACTCCATTTAAGTTTAATGGTGAGTCCGCAACTGTGGCAAATACGGGCATCGTGCGGCTGAGTGCCGTGGAAAGAAGCCATTTTAGCCAAGGGCACATGTGGCTGAAACTGATGGTGATGATGACATGTTCTGAGCTGTGATGACAGAATGCAATACTGTGGGAAATCCAAGACAATGGTTTGTGGACACTGGAGCCATAAGACATGTATGTGCTGACCGTGCAATTTTTTCAACCTAGAAGGCTGGAAATGGTGAGAAACTATGGATGTGAAACTCTTCTCATTCAAACATTCTGGGAACAGGCAATGTGATTCTGAAGATGACTTCTAGGAAGAAGCTGACATTGACCAATGTTCTCCATGTTCCTGACATTCGTAGGAATCTAGTTTCTGGTGCTATGTTAAGCAAGGTTTGGGTCAAGATGGTGTTTGGTTCTGATAAGGTCATTCTGACCAAAAATGAAGTGTTTTTCGGTAGAGGATATCTCACCGAGGGTATGTTTAAGTTGAATGTAATGGCTATTATGCCTAAGAATGTTGTGCCCGATGAGGCTAATAAAATTGCATCTACTTCTGCGTACTTACTTGAGTCTTCTTGTTTATGGCATAATCGATTAGGACATGTGAATAATAAATCAATTAGTAGAATGATGAATTTAGATTTATTACCTAATTTAAAGTTTAATGAAACTGATAAATGCCAAATATGTGTCGAACCGAAAATGACTAAGGCACCGTTTCCATCAGTGGAAAGAAACATGCACCGTTGAATTAATTCATACAAATTTGTGTGATTTAAAATTTGTGCAATCGAGAGGCGGTAAAAAATACTTTGTAACATTTATCGATGGTTGTACAAGATACTGTTATGTCTATTTGCTAAGTAGCAAAGATGAGACAATTGAGGCTTTCAAAAACTATAAGAATGAAGTCGAAAAGCAACTTAGCAAACGAATCAAAAAGGTTCGTAGTGATAGAGGTGGTGAATATGATGCACCGTTTAATGAACTATGTTCAGAATTTGGCATTATTCATCAAACTACTGCTCCGTATACACCTCAATCAAACGGTATTCTTTGAATGCAAAACCGCACATTGAAAGAAATGATGAATGCTATGTTGATAAGTTCGGGTTTACCTCAGAACTTGTGGGGGAGGCGATCCTCTCAGCAAATGTCATTCTTAATCGTATTCCATCCAAGAAGATGGATAAGACCCCATATGAGTTGTGGAAAGGCCATAGGCCAAGCTACAAATACTTAAAAGTGTGGGGGTGTTTAGAAAAGGTAGAAGTGCCTAAACCTAAACAAATTAAGATTGGGCCTAAAATGATAGATTGCGTATTTATCGGTTATGCGAATAACAGTAGTGCATATAGATTTCTAGTGCACAAATCTGATATCCCTGATGTATATGTGAATACAGTCATGGAGTCAAGAAATGCTGTGTTTTTTGAGGATGTCTTTCCTAATAAAGACAGAAAAGATGCGAGTCCAAGTAAGCGGACACTTGAATCCACGGAGGATAACACTTCAAAAAATGAGGAACCAGAACCTCGTAGAAGTAAAAGGACCAGGACTTCAACATCATTCGGTCCAGATTTTCTCACCTATATGTTAGAAAATGATCCAAGAACATATGCTGAGGCTATGTCAAATCCAGAAGCTCCTTATTGGAAAGAAGCGATCAAAAGTGAAGTAGATTCCATTATGCAAAATCACACTTGGGAGTTGGTTAATATCCCACCAGAGCATAAAGCTCTCGGTTGTAAGTGGATTTTAAGAAAAACTTAAAGTCGATGGATCTATTGATAAATATAAGGCCGATTGGTAGCCAAGGGTTATCGACAAAAGAAGGTCTTGATTTCTTCGATACATATTCACCTGAACTAGAATCACTTCAATAAGGGTTCTTATTGTGATCATTATGTCTATAACTTGAAATCCATCAAATGGATGTTAAGACTGCTTTTTTAAATGGTTAATTAGAGGAAGAAATTTACATGGAACAACCCGAGGGTTTTGTAGTTCCAGTCAAGAACACAAAGTGTGTCGACTCTTTAAATCATCAGATGGGCTCAAATAAGCACCAAAGCAGTGGCACCAAAATTTGATCGACAATGTTGTCAAATGGGTTTAAAAAAACGAGTGTGACAAATGTGTCTATATCAAAAACACTTCTAATTCCTATGTGATAGTATGTCTGTACGTTGATGACATGTTGATCATGGGAAGTACTCGTGATATAATCATGAATACTAAGAAGATGTTGACTCGAAAGTTTGATATGAAAGACATGGGAGTTGCAGATGTAATTTTGGGAATTAAAATCTCTAGAATGTCTGATGGACTTGCTTTGACATAGTCTCATTATATTGAGTCTGTTCAAAAAAGATTTAATGTCTTTCATGAAAGTCCTGTGAAAACTCCAATTGACTTAAGTTTACACTTAGTCAAGAACAAAGGTGAACCTGTGTCTCAGTTGAAATATTCACAAATAATAGGTTGTCTGATGTACATAACTAATTGTACTAGACCAGATGTAGCATGTGCTGTGAATAAACTGAGCATGTTTACAAGCAATCCAAATGAGGATCATTGGAGAGCTTTGATAAGGTCTCGAGGTACTTAAAGTTTAGAATGAATCTAGGATTATGTTATACACGATATCCAAAGAAGATTAGAAGGATCTTGTGATGCAAATTGGATATCGACTCAAAAGATTCAAAGCCACAAGTGGATATGTATTCACTATTGGCAGTCTTTGTGGTGTCATGGAAATCCACAAAGCAAACATGCATAGCTCCCTCCACGATGGAAGCAGAGTTTATTACATTAGACAAGGCAGGAGAAGAAGCTGAATGGCTTCATAATTTCCTAGAGGATATTCCATGCTGGACTAAACCTATTGCTCTTATAAGCATACATTGTGATAGTCAATCGGCTATAGGTGGAGCAAAAAAATATGTATAATGGTAAGTCTCGACATATACGCTGTGCATACAATACTATTAAACAACTCGATCTCTAATGGTGTGATTTCCATCGATTTTGTTAGATCGAAGGAGAATCTTATGGATCCGCTTTATAAAAGGTTTACTAGAGATCAAATGTCAAAATTGACACTCGGAATGGGACTTAAGCCTATTACGACATAAACTTTGTAATGGTAACCCAACCATGTTGATTTGGAGATCCCAAGATCATGGTTCAATAGACAACTAAGTTATGAAGATTTCGTGAACACTTACCCATTCTCGTGAATAAAAGTGTTATCTGTCAGTGGTGTAAAGGTTAAGTGAAAACTTTTAATGATTCCTATAACTTGGTTAAATTCGAGTGGGGTATGGCAGAATACTCTTGATAGGAGGTCACCTATGTAAATGTGAAGTAGGGCGCTTCGTGAGAGAATTCAGAGGCTAGAATTCTCTAACGCACTTTTTGAAACCAGGGTGATTCATGGCCAAAATGAACACAATCATGAGAACCAAATACGGTGTTTAAGGAAACGCCGAGCCCCGCTCTCTCCGCACCACTTTCGCCGAGGCGTAAGAGGCCCTTCGAGCGAAGAGGAGCTGCTAAAGGGCGGCGACTTTCACTTTCTTTCTTTTTGTTATGGAAAGTGAACTTATTCTTGCAATTACATATTGTGTGAGTACTATTATGCGGGTTTTACAATAAAGGCTGAACGGTTCAAGACATAGTTCATCGATTAGCCGAGTAGATCCGATAGTATTTCACTAAAGCGCAGTTCAAAGCCGTGGTTACCACTCTCGATGCAATATTTTCCGTCGAAAACTCTTCAAAGTCAACATATGCATTAATATCCATTCATGTGGGGATTGTTGGAGAAAATAGAGGAAAAATGATTTTATCGATTTTTAATCATTTACGACAAATATTTTAAAAGTGAGTTCGATAGACTTTTATTAAAGTTATCGAGACATTATTAAAATCATTGGAAACTACGTGCTACGTAGTTGAAAATAGGATTTTAAATCATTCAATTCGGAGTACGGGTGAATGAGATATTAACGCTTTAAGTTGTTGTGAGATATGGGAAGTAAAGTAGTGTAAAACTTTGTCCCACATTGGAACTTGAGTGTTCCAGTATCAAGTATTTATATGATGATAGTTGATAATTGGTATAAGCTCCTAGAGAAAGGGAGAGAGTTCATAATGGTTTTAGACAGATGATGTTCTGCTAAAATTGCCACACGCGCGCGTGCGCCGCCGCCGTCCGCCCGTGCCCGTTGACCTTGGGCTTGGGGAATTGGGCCTTCGTGGGCCTGAGGGCTAGTATTATCTTTTTGGACAAAGTCAGCTGGACGAAACTGAACCAACTCAACATGTCAGCTGAGGCAGAACTCAAAGATTCAAAGATGAGTCGGTTTTGGACTAAATCGAACCAACTCAAAGATGTCGGTGAGGTAGAACTCAAAGATTCAAAGATGAGTCGGTCGGTGAGGTAGAACTCAACATTCAGCAAAGGATGAGTCAGCTGAGGCGAACTCAGCATCAGCAGGGGAGAAGTCAGCTGAGGGTTCAGCAGACTGACTGTTCGGCCAAGGCACCTTCAATAGACTGAATGTCTCAGTCAGCTGAGACTTTTCATCTTCTTCTGAGACCTTTCATCTTCGAACCTGTTAACATCAATACTTGGAGTAAAGTGGAAGTAGTGAGAGTTATGCAATAAATGCAATTAATTGCAGAGACTCTTCCATTACAATCTGAGACTCTATATAAACAAGTCCCCACAAGATGGAATAAACACGTATATTCAAGCAATACAAGAGCATTCATACATTCCATTGCATAAAATAGTTTCTGCATTCATAGTGAAGAGATTCTGGGCATCATCAGAGTTCGAAGTGGTTAAGAAATTGAAGTACCTCCTTTCTGAACAGGTACTGAGTAATCCTGGGAGTCAATTGCATAAACCGGGATACAAGCCGGAGCAAATTTGTCTTAAGGACAGAGTTCCATCTCGCCTCAGTTGGAGATATCCTTTCATTACTTTTTCTTTTTCAATTACAGTATTGTAATAATTTTATTTCAGATTAATAAAAAGTGTTCTTAATTTCATGTTTATTTATTTATTTATTTTGCATACGATACTACGGCTATAACATAGTGACGGTCACAATTTTTTTTTTCTTTCTATATAAGCATCTCTTAACCAAGAAGTATTTGCAAATTAATTCAGAAGCCAAAAATTGTTGAGAAAATTTTGTTTATAAAATTATGTCTTATAAGATGTTTTACTGCTTTGTCCTGGTTTTGCTAGTTTCATCATCAGGTTTTTTGAATGCATCATCAGGTATTAATTACTACTAATTTCAGAATCTCTTTTGCATGCTTATATTGTTGCTTGCATACTCTTAATTAATAATTTCATTCATGGCTAAACATATTTTGTCTTTTCAATTCACACACACGTGACACGTACATGACACTTATCCAAAAAAGTTCTTTAATAGATATTCAATTTACAGAAAAGAGTTAAACATGATTAATTAACACAAAAGTACCTTTTGCAGTTATGGCCGAGGAGATTGATAATAATAATTTCAAGTGGAAGACTTCAAGGACAAGATCAATGCTGGTGGAAGACGACGGACCCATATGTTACAATCGTTGTCCTAACGGCGAATATGATTGCCGCCGTGGATGCTCCTGCAGGGGAGGAACGTGCGAAGAAAATGTGTAATATACTCCCACTTCATATATAGTTGGATCGATCGTTGTCTGTTTGGGTCGTACATTATACCAAGTTAAAAGAATGTTCAATTTCGTAACGTAAACTTGCTGATAATATCCTGAATCCTGAAACCCTAAATCTGAAACATTATATATACACGCTTCATATCGTTGTCTTTGAGTACTGAAGCCAACTTTTAAAATTTCCATTTGCTCTAAGGTTTTCTTATGTGAGATGTATCTTGTACAAAAATAAGTGTCAACAGAATGACGCTAGTGTTTTTAATTTTGTTTAATACTACCTCCGTCCCAAAATGTAAGTCCATTTGAGCTTTTTCCCACGTATTAAGAAAGTTAGTTAAATTTGTTATTTGTCATTAATATTGATTATAAATACTAAAATGACTTTTCATTGGTATTAATGCAAAGTAGTAAAAAGTGGTTGAGTATATAATAAATTAGGGGTAGAAGGAAAAAAAATGTAATAAATGCTTTACTAGTTTTCTAAATAGACTTATATTTTGGGACAAAACTAAAAAGCTAAATGGATTTACATTTTAGGATGTAGATAGTGTATATATATATATATATATATATATATATATATATATATATATATATATTTTTTTTTTTTTTTTTTTTTTTTGTTTTGTTTTGAGTGGATATGTTTCCTATTTATCATTGTGAAGTAATTAACGAGGTTGCAAACGGGGCCGTGGGCCGGAGAAAATTAAAATAGAAGACTATTTTTATAAACAAAATTAATATTCATACGTAAGTGACATAAGTCAAATTTCGTCACAAGAAAATCTCACTTTTAATAATAGTATTTAACAACATATATATTACTTTCTCAAAAAAACAACATATATATTACGAATGTCGAAAAGAATAAAATTATTGGATTATAGCGTAAAAACAAGAAAATTTGGGCTCTCTATATCACACACACTATTATAAAACATGTAATTTTAGGCCCTTGGACCCTAAGCGGTATCCCATCTCGTCCGGGCCCAGGACCAGCCCTAGCAATTGACTGTCTACATAACTTTACAGTACTGTTATCCCTAATATTAAATTTTAAGGGTTTTTTAAAGGGTTCTTCCTATAGTTTTTTTTATTACAATTGAAAGATAGAACAATACAACTATTTACAACAACACAAGACTGGACTAACACACCACATATGTGGGTATAACTTTGCTAAAGAGGAAAACTACGATGGTGGACATCGACGGGTCTTCCTATAGTTAAATTGCAAAAACCTGACATTTTCAGGATCACTTGATATGTTTAATGAGTTAAAAGACATATTATAAAAATTTTACCTGAATTAATCTTTATTTGTTTTTGGACAACAGACCCAATTAATCTTAATTAACCCAATTTTGTTATAAAACTAACAGAAATAATAGAATAACAAGAGAAAATACAAGTAGAAGAAGAGAGAATTGCTTGTGTCTTATTTCAATGGTATAATGGGGTATTTATAGTACATTCTAAGGTGTGAATACAATAAATGAATAGAATCGTAATATTACAAAAGATCAATCAGAATCAATCGATATCATTAGACAATCCAAAATATATTATTACATAATACTACCCATTGGATGTCTATTGTTCAACAAACAACAGATATGATATGCCTCATTAAAACCTTACTAAGAGAAAACCCGGTGGGAAAAAATCTTACTTAAGGAAAAAGAGTACATATTTATCTCATTTAATTTACTCCTCCCGAACCAAGCATCAATTCAGTCTTTAAGTCGATGCATTCCGATCTTCTTTATCAATTTCTCAAACGTAGCGCTAGGTAATGACTTCGTGAATAAATCGATGGATTGTCACTTGATCTAATCTCTTGAACGCCAATGTCACCTTTCTTACAAGCTAGATTTAGTGAAGTATGTTTCATCCGATCGTCATTTACATAGCCACCATTTGGTCGAGCTATACATGCTGCATTATCTTCATATAATCAAGTCGGCTTCTCTTTCTTGATAAATAAACCACAAGTGTCACGGATCTAATGTGCCAATGATCCGAAGCGAAACACATTCTCGACTTGCTTCATGAATAGCTATAATTTTGCCATGATTAGAGGATGTCGTGACCAAAATTTTCTATGTCCAAAGACTATTTATGAAATCGATGTACCACCATTGGTGAAGAACAACCAATTTTGAGTCCTTGCCTTTGGGGTTCGATAAATGTCCACCAACACGCGTAACTAACAAGTCCCCGACTTGCTTTCCGTTTGATACGATTTTATAACATATATGGCATGTACAAAAACCTTGCTTGGAAAAACCCGGTGGGAAGAAAACCGATCAAGGAAAAAACTTCATGACATGTGCGCTCAAGTACCTTGATTGCCTCATTAAAACCTTTAACTAAGAAAACCTAATAGAAAAACTTGTTAAAGGAAAAAGAGTACAATCATTGGTCTTGAGGACCAAAAGATATTTTTCTTGTGCATGTAACGGATCCTTATAATATAAGTCAATTAATCATATTCAATTATCTTTTGTAACTCTTCATGAGTCTCACAATAGTGTTAGAAAATCTACGCGAAACGCAAAGTGAATTTAAAATTTTATTTCATTTTGACTTTGTTTAAACTACAAGCAAAAAAAGTAGATGAAAGAACTACCTTGGATGATCTAAAATAGATCGACGCTTTATCTACGGTAGTAGTTTACGCGACGGCCGCCCAAGTGTTCGGCCCTACCGCTTAGTCCACACGAACGACCGACGGAATCCCATCATGGATTGCTACCGAAAAAGTCGACTTCAGGCCGCGCTTTTCTTTCTCCAAAATCTCTCTTTCAAGAAGATCTCTTAATTTCTAGTAGAAAATAAGACTTGTAATTGTGATACAAAAGAGCTTGCTTGCACCAAAAAAGGTCTTTAAGGGCATTTCAAAACGCCCTATATAAGCATCTATTGGGGCGTTTTTAAGCTTAAGGCGTTTCAATAGAACGCCCTTTCTGTCGACGTCGTAATAGGCTTTCAAGACGTTTCTTTACGCCATTATAGGATACCATAAAACACCTAACACAAGCCTGATAGGGCATTCAAAAACACCCTTAATGGGTGCAAAATAGTTCCTTTTTAAAACTACGAAATCAAATCAGATACACTTCATTAATGAAATCCAGTAAGGCCATATGATTCATATGCAATGCAACTTAACCAAGGAGGTTCTCCCTGAAAATGGTCCTGACTCCACTACAACTCATTGTACATGGGTTGCAGCAACATAAGAAGAGATTTTATGAAAATGGTTTCAACCATACCCCTTACATCCATATGAACATGAACGAACATTTGTACAAAAGATACAAAAATAAAATGAAAGAAATACACAGGAAAATATAATGTTGATGGTGTAAGAAAAAAAAAGAAGAGAAATGTTTGCAATTTGAGTTCAAATAAATTCAAAGCCCCTTCAAGAAAAAAAAAATCAAAGTATTTATTGAAGACAAAGTTACATACTCCTAAAAAGCTGGTTCTCCAAGCTTCCTCGCGGCATGAACTCATACGCTAAAAGCATTTGATCATCTTCAATACAGTAACCAATCAATTTAACCAAATTAGGATGAATAAGGTAACCAAGAAAATTTACTTCAGCCTGCAACAAGAAATTCCCAATTAGAAATGGATTCAACCTTTGTATCTAGAGAGAGTTGATAATTAAAGCAATGCAATGATTAGATTCGATTTGGTTGAAGCAAGTCTCATATGGGCATTTTATCAAACAATTTTCAGAATCTAATTCGCAAGAAGTATACCATTCAAATGAGTAATTGCAGAAATAATGACCACACCCCGAATCCCTTATTAACCTTCTCACCGTTTCTTCTGTCGTGCATAAGTAGCAAATTTTGTTCAAGAATACCCAATTCGGATCCTTTGGTGCCTAAAACAACAAAGCTGTCATCAATTCTTCGGTCCAGGTCGGTTGAAAAAACTTCAACAACTAAAATTCAAATTGGATTAGCAAAGGTAAAAAAAAAACCAAATTCTTCACTAATTGCTTTTACAGTTAGAAGAATTATCTAATGATAATGAAATCCGGTCAAATCCCAAGTAAAAATCCTGACATTATTCAAAAAATAACTCTTCTTCCTTATAACTCGAAATAGACCTACTTTTGTGCTTCAATGATTCATCTACGTCACCGCCTAAGCCACAGAATTCAAATTGCGGCATTTTCTTTACTTTTTTCTACTCTTTCCTCTAATCTGCAAATTCCTCCGTCCAATTCCATCGGGCGATCCGCCCCGGATGATGATTTATAATCTTCTCACATTTCCTTTTGGGCATGATTTGGCGGCGGTGTTCTTGTCATCACCGGTGGCGGGGAACAGTGATCTTCAATGATCCAGAGAGACGAAAAAAGAGTCGGAAAACAGGGGAAGAAAGAGTCGGAAAAAAGTGTGTACTGATTCAGCTTTGTGTGTAATAATAGGGTATATTCGTCCGATAGAATTTATTGTCCTTAATGCAACTAAAAAATTGAAGCTGGATTAGCACTTAATTAAGGGGGGGAAAATGGATTATAAAATAATTTTCCTTAAAAAATACATTTCCAATACAGTAAAACCTCTATAAATTAATATAGTTGGGACCGGAAGATTTTATTAATTTAGAGAGGTATTAATTTATCGATAAATTAATAATTATTAATTTATAGAGAGTTTTTGATATCAAACAAAATTAAATTTTAATTATATAAATTTAAATAGAATGAACTTTACTAATTTATGTATTATACTTAATTCAATGTATATTAGTTACAAATTCAATTCAATGTACTGTACATACAAGATTCAGTGTACATACATTAATTTGATTCATTGTATTGTTAAAATGGATGTCAATAGCCTGTTAGATTATCCGGGTGAAAATGACGCATGTTCAGAGGTCCAGACCTTAGAAGAAATTGCAAATACCATTCTTGAAAATAATGCTGAAGATGATGTTGAAGACGATACAACACCTTTGGAACCTGTTACACGTAAAGAAGCACTCAATGCATCAAAGGCACTTAACAACTTTTTGATGCAGCTCGAAAACACCACACCCGAACTTTTGGATGCAATAAGGAAGATTAGAGATGAGCTTCATGCAGATTTAAACTTTAAGAAAAAACAGACAACAATAGAATCATATTTTACAAAATTGTAACATATATATTATTGTGATTATGGAGAATTATTAATTTATGATATTATTGGGACTGTATATCTATACAGGGATTTTCTAAAAATTATTATCTTATTATCTTATCGAAATTGATCATTTTTTGAACTGGCCCAAGTTGGGACCGGAGAAAAATATTATTTCAGAGGGGTTATTAATTTAAAGAGTATTAATTTATAGATGTTTTACTGTACTAAAAACTTATTTACCAATAACGTATTTATGTCTCCAATAAAAAAATACATTTTCAATACTATGTTTTAGACATATTAATTACTTTCTTAATCTATGTGATTTTTCTCTCTGCGACATATATATAAAAACGGAGGGAGTACTAAAAACTAACCAATCAAACAATCTTGAATTTATTTTAGCCAAAGCAACTCTGCTAACAGCAGCAGCATCTGGTTCAAGGCACTTTGTTATGCTCTCAAGTCTCATCTCGAGTTACCATGACCCGTTTGCACAAAGAGTCCTCTATCGACTTCTCATCACACCTAAACAAAAAAGAGTTGACATTTCACATTGCAGCAACATAAAAGATACATTTATAAGAAACGATTCTGAACTATAGAACATTTCAGAATATGGGGTATGAAATGCATCAACTTGTATATACTGATCCTAAAGGAAATTTGATACGTGAACCAAGAAGCAAACATAACATACACCAAGCAAAATGTGTTGACAACATATACGCGTACAACTCATAAGTCATATTTTCGAAGTCAATATAATCCTGCCAATCAATGTGAATCTTTGCTTATTTGATTTTGTAGAGTAGATTAAAAACTGTAAATAATTGAACATCACATTTTGTGAGGCTTGAAAGCCTGACTGAGGTACTCTGTGTGAGAGATATAAAAGAATGGTGTTGTTATTCACACTTTGAAACAATAGTATTACAAGGGTATATATAGTACTAAGACTACGATACTATAATGAATATGAGAATATTTACAATAACTCTGAAACTCGAGACTTCTCCACTTAGGGTTTTTGAGTGCTTGGGTGGCCTGTGGTAGGTTCGGTTTCAACGGAAGAGGTAAAGGTGGGTGTGGAGATTGAGCTTTTGGATGGGTTTGTGGATGTTATTTTGAGCTCTACAGTGCGCATAGGATGTGTGGGTGGAGGAGGTGGGGAGGTGGTGGTGGGGAGGTGGAGGAGAAGGTGGTGGAGAATGAGGCGGTGAGGTGGTGTTGGGGCAACGGGAAAGTGAACTGGAGGTGGAGTAGGAAGCCGGTCGAGAGGTTGGCACTGAGAGGGGATGAAGATGGGGTGTTTGGATTGGCAAAGGAAAAACGGACTCCACAAATTTTACATGGCGAGAAACATAAAGCGAGACTCGGTAAGATCATAATGATAATAGGCATGTTGTTGTAGGGCATAGCCCAAGAAAACACACGGTTTTGAGTTAGGCTGGAGTTTGTGAGAGGTATAAGGGCGGAGCCAAGGATAATAGAGACAGCCAAACCCGAAGCTTAGAGTAGTTGGGAGAGGTATGAAAGATGGACCCATACGGGGAACGCATTTGTAGAGTAGGAGTAGGCATACGATTAATCAGATACACAACAGTGGGAAAAGCAAAGGCCGATAAAGTCGTGGTATAGATGCATGATTGAGCAGGGACATGCCAGTTTCTTTAATATGTAAGTGCCTTCGTTCAGAGATGCCATTATGTTCTGGGGTGTGAGGAGGGGTAGTGAAAAAGGAGATGCCATTGGTTGAAAAGTAATCACGAAGGGAGATAAATTCACCTCCATTATCAGAATACAGTACTTTGATGGTTTGGTCGAAAAATTTCTCAACTATAGAGCGGAAGCGAATAAAAGTGGAATGAACATCAGATTTTCGGGACAAGGGATAAAACCAGATATATCTCGTGAAGTGATCAACAAAAATCACATAGTATTTAAAGCCATCCACAGAGAGAACAGGAGATGTCCAAACATCACTAAAGACAATCTCAAAGGGCGGGAGGAACATAAAGTAGAAGGGCCAAATGCAAGTTTGTGGCTTTTATTTTCTAAGCAAGCGAACAATGCGTAAAAAGGAGCGTGTAGTGGGTAACTCATAGTTCTTAAGAATAGTAGACCTCAGAATGGAGGTGGATGGATGACCCAAACGACGATGCCATTCGTGGGACGTGGTTTTATTTGATGCAAATGCTACTAGAGGTGGGTTGGGCCATTCATAAAGACCGTTCTTAACTGGTTCACGAAGGATGATGTTATTATTCCGTAGGTCTTTCACAATAAATTCAGAGGGTAAAAATTCGATAGAAAGGTTATTAGAATGGCATAATTGGTAAATAGACAATAAGTTACGGGACATATTGGGAACACATAGTACATTACGCAAAGAAATGAATTTATCATGGGATAGGGGAAGTGAAGTACCGCCAGTATGAGAAATAGGAGAGCATTACCATCACCAACTATAATGTCATCGGTCCCAGTGTATGGAGAGTGAGGCGAGAGATTCGAAGATCCGATGTAACATGATGTGATGCTCCGCTTTGTCAAGAGAGCGATTACGAGTAGATGAGTTAAACCGAGCCGAGTTACCATGTGAGGAGGCTAAATGAGCCCGTGGCATATCCGAGCGAGCGAGCTTTGACCAATAAATTGAGGACAAAAGCGAGCCGAGTGTCCCACATGTACCGAGCACAATTGACATTTATCGAGCGTAAGACAACTAGTACCAAAATTATTGCCATTTTTTTGGTGTGGGCTAGTTGAATTCAAAGTGCCCAATTTATTTTGAGTTGACCCATGCATCTGTTAAAAACTGTTACAACTATTACCATTTATTTTGGGCGGATTCTGTTGGCGTGACTTATTTAGAGAGTGAAAAATTGACTCACGGCTGCTGCATATTGGCATACCGGAGCCTTCTTTGTGGCGAGATCGAGTGCCCATGGCCATGGAAGGTTCCTCTCCGTGGCTTTGGGGTTGAGATCTTGATGGTGATCTTTGCGGAGTAGGCAGGTGGTCTTGATCGAAATCTGTCCAAAAGCGGAGGTCGTTGAAAGCGGCCGCCGCCGGTGTTGAAGAGGCGCCGGAGGGCTAGCTGTAGGTATGCAAAACCAGGAGACAGCGCATGGATGGCAGTAGCTGCTTTGCCTCATGGGTGGCGCGGTTGGGATCAATGGTGTTGGGAAGGAGCGACCACACCGCTGCTTTGGTTTGAGGAGATAGGTGAAGATCTGTGAATGGCGGCCATAGATGCCGGTTGGAAGCTTTGCCGGAAAAAAATGCCGAGTTAAAGGGCGGCAACGGAGAGTAGAAAATTTAGGTTTTAGGCCGTGAAAGTGTCGGTACCGGAAAAAATATATATTATATTTTGGATCTTTTAGAGCTCTGCTACCATGATGAGAGATATAAAAGAATGGTGTTATTATTCACACTTTGAAACAATAGTATTACAAGGGTATATATAGTACTAAGACTACGATACTATAATGAATACTGAGAATATTTACAATAACTACTGAGAATATATCTAATACTCTGCTCATCCTCAATAAAATCTCCTTTTACTCATTAACTAGGAGCTCAAAAACAACATCAAGAACTAGCTAAACATTTCCAAAAGATTAATTCAATAGAGGAAGATGCAAACAGGAGCAAAGAGCAGTTCTTTTCTTGCTTGCACAGTTTCAACTTTAAACTCAAATGAGAATTTTGAGAGGGTTTTTTTGCTATTGGGAATGGGAATTGTCTATTGATACATTTCTTTGTATCGCAAGCAATGATGTCTCGCATAAGCAATAATGCTGGTTTGTTTATGTACTTGCCAATTGCCATTGTTTAGTGTACTAGCAAACCTTTTGCTTACATATTTCTTGGTTATTTCATTTCACGTTGACACCGTTAAGAGTTTGCTTCGTTTGAAATTGCATCACTTAACATTTTTTTCATTGAATATTTTGCTTGGTGTTGGTGGTAGTGGGGTTAGAGCTGATGCTGATTCTGGTTGCATTCAGTGGTGGAACTGCCATATTTTACAAAAGGTCATATGGTCTATTTATGGGCCTCGACCGGCTATTCAAGTATGTAGCTCATCAAATACTTTGCATCAGTGTTGTACATAGGTGGTCGTTTGGGTCTTATATCATGCACTAGACAAGTTTAGTCATGTTTTCTAAGTAAAGTTCTGAATCTGTGCTTGTTCATAAGGCTTAGATGTTTAGCTGATAAACAGTTTTAACAGTCTGTACATGCCATCAGTCAACATCAATATATGTTCTGTCAGTCTGTTTTAACAGTTTGTACATGCGATCGGCCTCATGTTTGATTTTTTTCTTCATGAATTAGCATTAATACAGTTTGATTACAACCACTTTACAACACTAAAAATGATGCATACATAACTTTAAAGATAACTATTATGAAACCATCAGCTATGCCTGTTGGTGATAGTTGTGCATGTACACAGTCAGATTAGCTACTTGATGTATATACATTGATTCCCATGTTCTGCAACCGGCAAGTCAGGGGCTGAATGTGAAAGAGCTGTGCATAAAAGTGCTAATATCTGATGTTCAGTTTGGTTTAAGTCCTGATAATATGTATGCTATACGAATATGCCAAAAATGAAAATTCTTCTTTTCATTATTTTCATGCGTGATTGGTACATTTTCAATATGGGTTTGTTTTTAATATCAATTTCTGAGTGTGAGAGCTAAAAATTCCAGTGTTCTGTTTGAAGTTGTAAGCGTTAAGGTTGTGGACGTTGATTATTGACAATAAATTTCAGTGTTCTGAAGAATCAACACATGAGTTGTTGAACTGCTTCTTATCAGATTTTCATATCTTTGCTGATGCTTGAATCACTTTCTTCCTGTTCTGATTTATGCTTATATGTTTATTAATCACTCTTTTCATTGTCTAAAAACGAAATTCAATAATCCTCTTCTTTAAGGTGTGATTTGTTAGGCTTTCTTTCAAAGTTCACATTACCGATTTAATGACAGATTTTTCACTTTCCGTTAATCAAGTCAAAGTGGCTAAGTTCATTTCATGTGTAGTTTTAGACCAATATCAGTCGTTAGTTATTACTATTAAATCTGATGAAATGTTTTGATTAGATTTTGTAATGCCCTTCCATAGGTTTGTAAAGTCTGATCTAGCCTAAGTCTTTACTAAGTCCAAGTATGCTCGAACCATGATGATTAAACAAAGAAGATAAATTATTCTATGAAATGTTTTGCTAACTTTTTCCGTCAAATGGAATTGAGTTTACTGTGCAAGATGGGATCCGTTTTGCTCATGATAGCTTTCCGTGTAAACATTTGTGCAACTTGCAATGGTCTAGGGGAATGAGCTCGGCCTAAAGTGAGGGCCCTGCCTGAATTTGGTCATTACATGTCTGCTCTTGTTTAAGGTGTGGTCTGCTTTGTACATAAGTCTCTGTTCAGGTTGTTAGCTTCAGTTTGCTTTAGGTCTTTGCTTGGTTGAGTCATTCAGCACTGTACAAGTGTTTTCAGTATTGCTCAATGTTCAAGTGTTAAGTATCAGTTTTGTCTTTCGTATGTTCAGATCAGTATTTTGCATATGTTCCATGGTTTTGTTAGGACTCATTATTCTGTTATGTTTAGGTCTGTTTATGTAGATGATGCATATGTGTTTTACCTGGAGCAAGTCCTTTGAAGTCAATGCAGGCTTTGCCTTTGCTTCAGGTCTGTTTTCTTAAAGTTATGTTTGCCTGACTGTTTAAGACCTACTTGCTAATTGGATTGGTTTTTGGTATGTTTGGAAATGTTATTGATTTTTATTTATTTATTCGGTCATTTGGTTTATTGTTTAATTGTTTCATTATTGCAGTGCTGAAATGACCATTTTTATGTGCAGGGGCAGCATCTGCAATGCTCAGAAAAAATATGCATTTTAGTTCTTTGAACAGTGAGTATCATGTTCCTTTATAACAGTTTCTTTGCTGCTGAGCAATAAAATGGCCTTTTTACTAATAATTAATAAAAGATAACTTGCAACAGTGAATTGCAATGGTGAATGAGACCTTATTCTCTCTTTTTATACGGAGTTGCAAGTTAAGCAGTCACTAAATGATAGATTGATGGGGGCCCATAGTGATCTTCCATCTTAGTCCTAGATTATTATTATTATTGTTTTTTTAGTATTATTATGTTGTTGTTATTATTACTATTATTATTGTGAGGTATATTTTTTTGGGGGAATGAGGGAGAAGGACAGAAATATTTCATCAATTGAGTAGAAGGACAGTTTTTTGAAACTTTTGCATAAAGGACAAAATTATTTATTCACTGTCGTAAATTCACTTGTGTTCAAAATTCTTTATTTAAATTCTTTTGCCGAAATTCATTTGTCGAAATTCACTAATTTTCAAAATTCATTGTCGAGATTCACCGATTTTGGGATTCCTTTGTCAAAATTCACCGTCGAAATTCACCGATTTCGGGATTCATCAGGAAGATTCACCGATTTTCGGGATTCACTTTGTTTGTCTTCTCGCTATAAAATTATGCAGTTGTCCTTCTCCCTATAAAAAATATGTGAATTTGTCATGTTATTCTTAAAAATATTTCAGATTGTGTCCTTATCCCTAATTTTCCATATTTTTTTCTAAGGTGTCTACATTGATTATTATTACTATTAATTATTTAAATAAATTTTTCAGTGAAACTAATAATGAAATGAATAAAAGAAATAATAACAATAACAATAATAATAATTATTATTATTATTAATATTATTATAATTATAATAATTATTATCATTATTAATTTTATTTTTTTAAAAGATGATTTCTAGTGACAAAGTGTTTGTCAGTATTAAGTATTAATGGAGAACGGTGTATTACTCTTTGGTGACAAAATACATCTAGTGATGAATTTTTGGGTATTTTGTGACAAGCATATCGTCACGTTCAACGCTTTATGGTCACAAATATTAAGTACAGTCACCAAAGACTTAGAAAGCTTTGGTGATAAATATTAAGAGTTTGTCACGATAGCTCATGCTTTGGCGACGATACTAAACTTGTTACAATAGAAGCCCTGTTTGGTTTCGGGTTGGATTGGGGTTGAATTTAGTAATGAGAGAGAAAATAAAGTAAAGTAAAGTAATAATTATAAAGTTTAAATGTTATATTGAAATTTATGTAGATGAAGAAATGATTTGTGAGAGAAATTTTAATGAAATATTATATTGATAAAGTAATGGTTGAATAGTGTAGGTGGTGAATAAAATGAATTGATTAATATTATTTTATTTGTTGATGGTGAAATGATTGGTGAGAGAAATTATAATAAAATAATAAATTCAATAAAATAATATTAAATAAGATAGTGGTGAATAAAATATTGAGTTGGATCCAACCCAGCCTGAAACCAAACAGGGTTAGTGTCCTGCTTAGACAACAAACAGGGCGACGAAAAATTTTCGTCGCAAATACCTCTAATGACGAAAATCCGTACTTTTCGCGACGAATCTGTTCGTCACGAAAAAGTCTATTTTTTGTAGTGACAATCCTGCCAATCAACCTGTGACTCACAAGTCAACATTTGGATAAGTAAAGTTAATTAAGTAAATAAATGACTGGATTGAAAAAGGTTACATCGATGCATATGTAGATCAAATTATGAAAGTTTTTTGGGCCACCAAATAAAATCTAATTAATGAGCAATGCATCCATCCAAAAACAAAAGGAGAAGAAATATGTTTCTAAATCCTGCTATCAAATAAGAATGAAAGTGCATACCTCATACTTTGACAAGTCCCTTCTTCTCATGCGAACAGATACTTAGCACCTGAATAGAGAGCAATACCGAGAACACTTGAACAGAGTTGACTGGCTCAACCAAGCAAAGATCTTAAGCAAACTAAAGCTAACAACCTTCACTCACTGACGGCTCATCCCTACCATTGTTCCATGTGAAGGCTGGACTAAGAAAGCCTAAGTCTGTGAGATTACATTCTGATATAACGTCCCTGAAGGCTTCCATTGCTGATTGACTTAATTCACATACTCCTGCAGGTTCATATTGCCATAGAATCTCGTTAAAATAACCTGTTATTAACCATGAAAGACCCGAGAGATGTCTTAATAAATCCCAGAAGTGCTTACAAAGGGCTGCATACGGAGTTCCGTAGAACCTGGTGAATCAATGAGAGAATCTGTTGGGTGATGTGATAGTCGCATCAATGTGGACTAGGGGAGAATGAAACCAATCGAAGGTCATTGTCCACCATCCAAAGAAGTGCAAGGCCGCCACTTCTGCCCTCTCATAGTCTTTTTCAGCAAAGGCACAAGCAAGAATTGCCTGAATATTGTAGAATGGAGAACACAGAACAAAATATGAATATATTAATTGATCATTCAAAAATCGAAAATAAAAACGAAACAGAAAAAAGAAGAAAAGTACATGTCTTGCAACAGCTAAGCCATCTGCAAAAAGTGATGATGTTAGCAACACCTGTAAGCAGATTTGAAATGCAGCCATAGACGTTGGACCCAACCGTGCAGCCCTCGATGCGGCCAACGCCACACATACTGTATCCACTAACACCCTTGTTAAGATTAGTGATCCTGCATTCGATTTCCATCTAAAGGTATCAGCTTGAGGTCTACTGAAATTCCAAGCATTGATTTTGTTATGAAATATAACTCGAAAAACACGCTTACCGCTCTTGAGGAATTTACGGAATGGCATATCTTTGGAACTAGGAGGCATCATTTCAACTTTCTTTATTAGTATACAGAGAAGAATTCGGGAAATCAAGTACCTAAATATTTGTTAAAAGTGAGTGAAAAATGATAGCATAAAAAACAGGGAAATAGTAGTGGAAATGAACCATGTACAACTTTTTAAAACTTACTGAGAAATGATTTAATTTCTATTGAAGAACTTTCAATACCTTTTCAAAACTATATACTAATTAAGCACCCGATCATTTTGAAGCAATGCATTCCACTCTCCTTTATCAACCAAAGATTGGGTAGCACATTCAGGTGGTGAGATAGTTCGAATTTCCAATTAAGCACCTGATCATTTTACCACACATCATTTTACGCAAGAACATTTGCAGATAGTTTACTCAATATGGGCAAGACCAAATGGTTCAATAAAAGCTGGATTAATAAAGACACCCTGCAAAATGGTTCAATCAACCGGAATCCTAAAACCGTATATGAAAAGATTCCGGAAGGTACATCAACCACCAAAAGGCACTAAAATTCACCAAACAACTACTTACCAAAAGGAAGAAGCTAATAGATGGAGAATTATTCAGACTTCTTTTGTGATTCGAGTTTCAGCTTCTTAAGCATTTGGTTAATGGCTCAGGCATCTTGAAGTGAACCCATGTGTGCTGTGACTGTCAAAATTTTAAGTACAAAAGCATTAGAAGTGGTCATTTGTCGTAGGGAAAAATAGAACAAAGATATGATTGTGGTCATTTGTCGTAGAACTAGTATCTCTGCTTCAGAAACATCTCACACATTTAACATATTAAAAGTTCGAGATAACAGACAACGTGCCCTGAGGAGAAAAATAACTAGTAATATTGTATTCATTGGGAAGTCAAAAACTCCAAACAAGAAAACAAAGTGGGACTGCCACATTAAGGTGATGCAAGCATAAGTATGTATATGAATAGATCAAAGGTCAAGATTTAGTATTACCACGGATATTTTAACCCCACTTTTATCGGTCAACTTCATATGAAAAACCAACCTGGAACTAAGAATCACTCGAATGCATGCATGAATTTCGTATAGGCGTTAATCGTCTTTTTCTTGACACAACCGAGCCTCGTCTTCAGCATTTATAAAGCCAATTTTGTTCATGCCTGTCAAAAAGTCCATATTATAGAAGATCGTGGACCCCATTGCCCTGTCCTTAGAGTTACTGAAGGATGTAAACCGATGGATATATGCCTCAATAGTTCACTGTCACGAGCGGACCTAGTGGTGTTAACGAGTCGAGTCAATCCGAGTATCAGTTCTTCAAGATTGTGTTCGTTTAGGTCACGACTTTGTTCGTGTTCGTTCATTTACAACGAACAAAAAATATGTTCAGGTTTGGTTCGTTACGATCATCAGCTTGTTCGTGAACGTTTGTTTAATAAACGAACAAAAAATATGTTCAAGCCTAGCTCATTTATAAAGAATTGCCTTCCAGCTGCTTGAGCTCAGTTCAAGTTTGGCTCGTTAAGGTATCAATAATCAAGTCCAAATGAATAAATAACAAAGTACAAAGCAATATTCAAATATCATAATAACAACAATATGTTTTTTTGAAACAGTATTAGAGATCTCTATAAATATTCTATAAAACTACTCTAGAGTATCTACTAGATTAATACATGACTTATCATCTTATGTGTTAGGGTTATATTGTATATTGGTTTATCTATATAAACAGGTTCACGAGCATAACCGAACGTTCACGAGTTTGTTCATGTTTGTTCGTTTAAGAAACGAACTTATAATTTTGTTGAAAGGGGACGCTCCATACAGGATTCGAACCTTCATACTCTAGCATACGAGCAATGACTCTTACACGATAAGTGTTTCACATAAATGTTGTAGTGATCAAAGCAATGACTCCGTTAGATGTTAATCACGAACGCCAACCCCTACATAGGTCTGCCCATATAACTGTGTTAGGTGTTTTCCATTTTTTTTGCCTATATTATCTATTGAATAAAAGCATTATTGGGTTATGATAACGGAATGTCACCGAAAATAATCATGACATATTTTTACACACGCATTTGTTTAGTGTAAAACTGTTGGAGAAAAAGCCTTTTTTGAAGGGTTGAATAGTCAACTTTAGCACGATTTACAGATAGGCTCCGATGTATGTCATCGAGAGTTAATGATATCATTAAATACTCCATACGGAGTAGTTGATGATGGGCTTTTGAATCATTCGATTCGGATATCGGGTGAATGAGAAATTAATGGCTAGAGTTGGTAGAAAATATGTAGGAGATGGGTGTTGAAGGGAGGACCTCATCCCATTCTCCCACATAGGTAACTTGAGGCTTGTGAGCTCAAGTAATAAGAGCTAGTGTATACACTTATAGATGTGCCCCAAGGGGCAAGGCACTTTTGTGCAGGAGGGAGGACTTAGATTATTCCACATGCGGGCGCGCCGCCGCCGCCGTCCGGCCGGCTCAGCTCGTGCTCGAGCTTGGTTCGGGTGTTACTATTAATTTTTGGACAAAATTTCTTTATGAAATTTACCATAAATTAATTTTGGGATGTGATTGTGTCATTCGACCAATCAAAATTCATTGAGTCATTCGACCAATTAGAATTCAAAGATCGTCATCCGACCAATCAGTTATGGATTTAATCCCACATGGCGTGAGGAATAAAGGCGCCTAGCTTCTTTCCTTGAGGGAGAAGTCGGCCATTACTTTTCCAAGGGGAAAAGTTTGATGATGTGTCTCGGCCAATCGTATTTGAGCATTGGTTCATCCTCTCCACTATATAAAGAACCCCATGGATGAGAGTTTAATCATCGAAGTTTCTATTGTGTCTTTCCACCACAAAGAGTCAGTCATGTAGATCTAAATATTGAGTCGAAGAGAAGTTGGAGCACTATGTAAGTTCGCCGGAGCTCGGATTTTTGAAGTGCCTCTAAATCCGAGACGTAAAGCCGTTGTATCTTGAGAGACATTTGCTACTACCGTGGGCACCATACCGGAGCAATTTGTCTTAAGGAAAGAGTAACTACTCACCTCGGTTTGTCTTAGTCCTTTATTTTGTGCACACTACCTTTATTGTCGATTGTTTGAATCAGATATGCATGATGATATATATTTTGTTAGATCTGCTAAATAATATGAATTATTCTATTTGCATGATTTATTTTCTAGATTAATATTCCGTAATTTAATCCGTAAATTACGGATCTGTTCCTTAAATCACTCTACACACGATACACTATCCCAACAAAAACTTGTATCAACCAACAGATCCTACATCATGATCCATATTGATGATGTAAAATTATATTGTGATAATATATTACGATCGTTGGTTGTGGATTAACACTAATTTGTAATAATGTGATGAATGGCATTGACTTGAAAGTGAAAGTCTGTCTCCTTTGGTCAATAAATATTACTAGTACTACCACACCGCATAAATTTGGCTTATTAGCACATACAACCGCATACTATTATCAGTTTTTCGGGTAAATCACTATCCATGGGATTAACCGATATAGTAACGATAGTGTCATAATCAAATTAAACGATAAATATAATAAAATGATATAAGAATGAATATGACACTGAAAATGCACTCAAAAATTGACATGTCGTTTGATAAAAAGATACGAATACGGAACACGTCATCATATCAGTTGTTAGATTAAGTTATGGTGTTTAAAATGATAATCTGATTGTAACGATATCATTACTCGCTAAAAATGCATTAATTATATATTCAAAGATTCCAAGAGCTATCAACAAGAACTGTCAATTTTCCTCCTCCACTTAGAGGAGTTAAAATAGTATTCTAAAGAAATGCTTTATTTATTCAAAGGTTCCAAGAACTATGAACAACAACTGTCAATTTTCCCCACCTCCTGAGTAATTTTAAAAGCAGAATAGTGATGGTCAATTTTTTTTTCCCTCTATACAAGGCATGTCAACTCCAAGAAATATTTGCAAATTAGTAACAAGAAAATAAAATAAAATAAAATAACGGTTGACCGAATTTTGTTTTGTATAATTATGTCTAAGATGTTTTACTACTTTGTCCTGGTTTTGCTAGTTTCATCATCAGGTATTAATTAATTTCTTTTGCTTATTGTTGCTTGCATTGCATACTCCTATTTCATTCATCGATCCTATTACAAACTAACTTATGAGTTATATATGATTGCTGAAATTCTCTCTCTCTCTCTCTCTTGTTTTTTTTCCTTTTTTTTGGCAGTCATGGCCGAGATTGATAAAGGTTCTAAGTGGAAGACGACGTCAAGGACAAGGTCAATGTTGATGGAGGACCGTGAACCGGCTGTAATTATAATCGTTGTACCACCAGTGCAGAATGCAATAAAGGATGCCTCTGTAACACGTATTGCCACGAGTAATGAGAGAAAATGATTACAGAACATATGCATCCTGGAAAATGTTAGGAGTAATGCATTGTGTCACAAACTTGTGCCAGTCATTACAAATTTGTAACGATTATGATTCAAATGAATCAATCAAATCTATTATAATCAATGATCTATAAGGGTGCATGTATTGGAGGAAATTCCAAAATTGGTCCCGTAACTTTGGGTAGGTATCAATTTTGGTTCCATATGATTCTTATTGATCGATTTTGGTCCCGTAAATTAAAAAAACAAATCAATTTCAGGACATTTGTAATTTCCGGCGACTTTTTTAAATTTTCCGAACAGTTTGCCACGTGTGCTGCTATTGGACAACGCTGACTTGCACAATTTTGCCCCGTCGATTGATGTAAAAAAATTAATTAACATCCTTGTATATCGACGATTATATTTCAGCGGTTCTTCCTCGTTCTTTCTCCTGAATCACGCCGCCCCTTTCCATGGAAACTCAAAACTTTGAAGACTATGTCAATTTAAGAGACAAGCAAAAGACATGTACTTGCATTATCGATGAAAAACTCTTCAGTATTGGTTTAGGTTTCTTTGCTTTTTTCTCAAAAAAAAAAATCAGTTGCAAAAACAATACAGAATCAAGAATAAAAATTTAAAACATGTGATCTGCAAAAAAAAAAGTTGTATTCTTGTGCCATGTTTTAAATTTTTATTCTTGATTCTGTATTGTTTTTGCAATTGATTTTTTTTTTTTTCAAAAAAAAGCAAAGAAACCTAAACCAAATAACCAATACTGAAGAGTTTTTCCTCGATAATGCACGTACATGTCTTTTGCTTGTCTCTTAAATTGACATAGTCTTCAAAGTTTTGAGTTTCCATGGAAAGGGGTGGCGTGATTCAGGAGAAAGAACGAGGAAGAACCGCTGAAATATAATCGTCGATATACAAGGATGTTAATTAATTTTTTTTCATCTGTCGACGTGGCAAAATTGTGCAAGTCAGCGTTGTCCAATCAGCAGCACACGTGGCAAACTGTTCGGAAAATTTAAAAAAGTCGCCGGAAATTACAAATGTCCTGAAATTGATTTGTTTTTTTAATTTACGGGACCAAAATCGATCAATAAGAATCGTATGAGACCAAAATTGATACTACCCAAAGTTATGTCTCAACCATATATTTTCGATATTCATACGTACGGTCGAAGGATGCATGAATGATGTACTCCAGTTGGATGTGTTGTTTAATGTTGGTTTGTATGTGTTTAAAATATCAATCCAGTTGATCTAATTAAGTGGCTCGATCTTTTGTCAAAATGTATCTGGTGCAAAATCAAAGTGTCAACAGATTAATTAATGACACAAGTATGTTTAGTTTTATGTTGACAGATTACCCACACTCTTAAATGATAAGGAAATATAGTAGTGTTTTTATTAACATCAATTGGTTTTAGTACAACGGTAAGCGCTTAATCTTAACATGGTATCGGAGCCATAGGTCACGAGATCGAACCCTGGTTAGAACAATATTTAAAAAAAATTGTGCAAGTGTTGGGACAGATTGCCCATACTTGAGGAGGGTGTTTGCAGGGATTGCCCACAACAATATTTATAAAAAAAAAAAGTGCAAGTGTTGGAAGAGATTGCCCACACTCTTGAATGAAAATATTGTGTTAGTGTTGGACAGATTGCCAACACTTGAGAGGGGTGTTCGGACAGATTCCTAACATTTTATTTTATCCCTGCTGATTAATCATCTATATACTTCCTTCACATCGTCATATAAGCGTTTATTTATTTTTTATTTATCACAAAGCATTCAGCCGTAGGGCCAGGAATACGATTGATCTTTTGTTCGATGAAAATAGGGCAGCGGTGACTGAGCAGCAGGAACTTGAAGGTGTGATTTCCAGATATTTCAGGTGTTCGGATAGATTACCCACACTCTTAAATGATGAGGAAATATAGCAGCGTCTTTATTAACACCAATTGATTTTAGTACAACGGTAAGCGCGTGTTACTAACATTTTATTTTATCCCTGTTAATTAATCATCTATATACTTCCTTCACATCGTCATATAAGCGTTTATATATTTTTTATTCATCACAAAGCATTCAGCCGTAGGGCCAGAAATACGATTGATCTTTTGTTCGATGAAAATAGGGCAGCGGTGACTGAGCAGCAGGAACTTGAAGGTGTGATTTCCAGATATTTCACGAGTAATTCCATCTCGTCGCAACCTCCATCGCAGGACTTTGGTGGAATGGAATTTTCGACTTTGTCAAGCATCCAAATTTAATGCCTTAATGCACCTTCCACGGAGGATGAGGTTCTTTGTGCACTTAAGCAGCTCCCCGGCAGAAAGGCCCCAGGTCCGGATGGTATGCATGTGATTTTCCTTCAAAAATATTGGCATGTGACTGGTTCCGAGGTTTTGCAGGTGTTGTTGGCTATCCTAAACGAGGGAATGGATCCAGGTTCGTTTTGTGAGACTTACATTGCCTTAATACCAATGTTGGCATCTCCCACCCGGGTAGTTGAGTTGCGGCTTATTGCTCTTTGTAATCCGACGTACAAGTTGCTGACACGTGTCATCGTAAACAGGCTTAAGCATGTCATTAATGACGTTGCTTCCGGCAACCTAAGTGTTTTTGTGTCAGACAGATTGATCACGGACAATGCCATAGTTGCTTTCGAGGCATTTCACTCAATGATGGTGGGGGCGCAGGGTTGCCATAATCATGCAGCCATCAAGCTGGACATGGCCAAGGCTTTTGATCGGGTGGAGTGGAGCTATCTCTGGGGTGTTATGCATCAGATGTGCTTTCCTAGGGCTTTTATCGATTTACTGCGGAGGTGTGTCTCGTCTGTTTCTTTTCAGGCTCTTGTTAATGGTAGGCTGGGTCCATGGATTGTTCCAACTCGGGGGATTCACCAGGGGGTCCTCTCTCCTCATTTATGTTTATCATTTTCACGGAAGGATTGACAGATCTGTTGGATCGGGCTATGTGTAGTCGGTTGCCCCACAGCATTTCTTTTGGTAGGCAGACGCATGTACATGTCTCGTATTTTCTTTTTGCGGATGACAATATGCTATTTTTTGAATATATGGATGAGGGGCGTAAGACACTGACAGATCTTTTTACCGAGTACGGGACGCTTTTTGGCCATGCTATTAATTTCCATAAGTCCAGTTTGTACTTTAGCAGGGCTATTCAGCAGGCAGACAGGGAATATATCTCGGACTTTCTTCAGATTCCCATTGGAAATGGTACAGGTAAATACTTAGGCATGCCCTTTGTTACTGGAAGGAATAAGCGGCAGATTTTTTATTTTCACTGAGAGAAGGTGTGGAAGAAACTGTCGGGCTGGAAAGACAAGCTTCTATCCCCTGCTAGCAAGAAATTTATGATTAAATCGAGTCTGCAAGCAATACTCACGTTCATTATGTAGTGTTTCAAGGTCCCCGCCACGTTAGTTCAGGAGATTAAGCGTTGCATTCACGGCTTTAATTGAGGGAACACTGAGGCTACGCGGAAGGTGCATTGGAGGAATTGGTATACTTGTTGCCTTCCTAAAAATCTAGGCGGCCTGAGGTTCCGCAACTTGGAATGTTTTAATTTAGCTTTGCTGGCCAAGCAGTCGTGGTGGTTCCTCATTTTCCCGGCCGCCCTTGCTAGTCGAGTTCTTAATGCGAAGTATCACCCATGTACGACTATTGTGGCTGCAGGATTGTGGAGAAGGCCATCTTTTATGTGGAAGAGTTTTCTAAAGGGTAGGGATCTGTTAATGCAAGGGCTGCGATGGTGGATTAGAGATAGGAGCTCGGTTTACGTCTTTCATGATGCTTGGATTACTAGGCCGCCTTCCTTTCATATAGCACGTACGTCTCATTCCGTGCCTACGGATAACAAAGTGCAGGACCTGCTTTTGCCATGAACAAGGCAGTGGAACCTGCCTTTCCTCATGCATGAATTCCATGCTTGGGAGGTGGATGCAATTCTTCATACTTCAATTATGGGCGGTTTGCATCTAGATAAACTAATCTGGCATTATGATCGCAAGGGCAGGTATTCAGTGAAGTCAGGTTATTTCCTTGCCTTTAAGCTTGTACGGTGGTTTGCCTGATTCTATGCTTCTATCATCATCTTTAAGGCCGGATAGAGTATGGCGGGATGTTTGAAAGGTGTGTGTACCACCGCGAGTTCATCGTGCCTACAGGATTGTCTACTGAATGGGGAGCAGCTTGCCAAGCGTAATATGGGATAGGGCCAATGTTTGGCATGTGGTAGGGAGATTGAATCCTTACGACATGTACTTTTGGATTATGACTATGCTCGCCATATCTGGGCCGCCTCATCTTTTGGTAATCCAAGGTTGCAACATAGGTCGAGCTTCAAGGACTATTTTGGAGTGGTGCTAGCGCGTTACACCCTGGATGAGGTTTCTACCTTGTGTTTGCTACTTTGGAACCTATGGAAGGCCCGGTGCAGTGCATTTTTCGACGAGGTGCCTATTTGTTAGTTTTGTGACTTGATCTCTAAAACTGGTGGAACTAATCTGATAGATGAAACTGAGTTTTGTGAAGTGAAACTGAGTTTTGGGAAAAGCTTAGGAAAATGAGTTTTGGAGAAAACTGAGCTTTAGTGGAAACTGAGTTTTAGTGGAACTGAGTTTTGCTGAGTTCTACATCTAATTTTGTTGATTACAAGTGAGTTTCAAGAAAAGTGAGTTTTCTGGGAAAGTCAGTTTGGAGTTGAGTTTTCACAGTGGATAACAATTTGAGTGGGGTCCACATCCGGGGTATTTATGTCAATTCCGACAAAGATCTTTGGCGGTTAGGGTTTGGGATTTGTGCCTATAAATACCGAAGTTGTAATCAATGCAAAGTGTGTCTTTCAAAGTGTTATTCACACACTTGTGAAAACCTTGTAATTATGTGCATGATAAAATATCTCATTTTCTGTCCATGGAGTAGTCGGCACAACGCCGGAAACCACGTTAAATCACCGTGTTCTCTTTGTTTCTGTGTTTTATCAATTTCCGCCTTATTTTTCGTTAGATTGCATCTGTTTATCTTTCTTCAAGTGTAAGTTTTCTCGTCTGTGTTTCAACAAACTGGTACGGAGCGTCAAGTTCAAGATTCAGAGAGATTTGCAGGCTGAACGGAGTTGATCTTCACCAAGACAGGTGACCGGTGCTAGGATTTTGTGATCAAAGGTCTTTTCTTTAACAAGAAAGATGTCAGCAGTTAATGTAAAGATTGATAAATTTACAAGGAAGAATAGTTTCAGTCTGTGGTAAATCAAGATGCGGGCCTTGTTAAAACAACAAGGATTGTGGACTCCTTTATTCGGTAAAGGAGATGCCAGTGCAGCAGATTATGCCAGTCTAGAGGAGAAAGCACATTCCACCATCATGTTGTGCTTATCTGATGATGTTATCACATAATTTGTTGAGGAAGACACCGCTGCTAAGTTATGGTCAAAGCTTGAAACACTGTTTATGACTAAGTCATTGACCAACAAGTTACTGCTAAAACAGATGATGTTTAGCCTAAGGATGCATGAGGGGGCTCAGCTGAGAGATCATCTTGATCAGTTGAACACAATATTACTTGATCTCAGGAATATTGATGTGAAGATTGAGGATGAAGATGCAGCTCTGATTTTGTTGGTATCACTACCCGACTTCATATGAGAATTTTGTGCAATCCTTCATAGTTGGGAAGGATCTGATTGCATTGGAAGATGTAAGGTCGACTTTACATGCCAGGGGAGTGAGACATAAGGCGAGAGGGCAGATACCAAATTTGTTGGACTTGTAGTCGCAGATGGTGGTGGAAAAAGGGCATGGGCGCATTTGGGAAGAAGAAGAAATCCAAGAAGATCGGGTCCAAATGTCCTAAATCCAATAATGTTTGCAATTATGTAAGAGGAGCGGGGACATTGGAAGTCCAAGCTGTCCAAAGAAAAAAAGCAAATGAAGAACGATTCTGAAGAGCATTTGCTATAGCGGTGAGTTTGATTCGAGAGGAGGACATGGTTCTAGTAGATTTGGAGAATCAACACATCATGCCGATGTATGGATTACGGACTCGAGCATCTTATCATATTTGTCCACACAGAGAGTGGTTCTCAAGTTATAAACAGAGATAGATGGTGGTCACATAGCAATGCAAACAAAGCAAGGTCTGCAAGATAGTTGGGATTGGCTCGATTCGATTGAGGAGAGGATGGTAAATTATGTATGTTGAGTGAAGTTAGACATGTTCCACAGATGACCAAGAACTTGGTATCTCTCGATCTTTTTAAGCAGAGGATTCGCTTTTAAGGGTGAATGTGGAAAAGCGAGTGTCTACAAAAACTCGCCGATTCGAGGCGTCAGAAATGGGAACCTTGTATATTTTGCAAGGATCGGATTGTGTCTGGTCTCTTCTTTGTAGCATCTCATTGAAGTTCATCGATCCTGATTGACAAAGCGTGTGGCACATGAGACCGGGTCACATGGGTGAAAGGGGATCTGATTCTTTCTCGAGAAAGATCTTCTTGGGGATGTAAGGTCAAGAATACTCGGACTTTTGTGAACATTGTGTGTTTGGGAAGCTTCATAGGGGCAAGTTCTCAAAAGGGATACAAAGCACAAAGTCATCACTTGATTACATTCATTCTGATTGTTGGGGGCCATCAAAGGTGGAGTCATTGGGTGGTCACAGATATTTTGTGTCATACATAGATGACTTTTCAAGAAAGACTTGGGTGGTGATGATGAAACACAAAAGTGAGGCATTCAAGAGCTTCATACAATGGAAGGCTCTAGTTGAAAATCAGTTGGGGAAGAAGATCAAGAGGCTTCGTGCATGGATAATGGTCCGGAATTACTTTGGAATGAGTTTGATGAGTTGTGTATAAATGAGGTATTGCCGGACATCGATGATCAGAATACTCTCAACAAAATAGTGTATTTGAAAGAATGAATCAAACTCTTCTGGAGAGAGCAAGATTCATGCTCTCTCATGCTGGTTAGTCAAGAAGATTTTGGTCAGAAGTTGTAAGCACAGCTTGTTACTTAATCAACAGAAGTCCTCACACAGGGATTAGTTTCAAGACACCAGTTGAAATGTGGTCAGGAAAGCCTGCTGATTACTCAGTTCTAAGGATATTTGAAAGCACAGTTTACTATCATGTCAGTGAAGGGAAACTGGAACCAAGAGCCAAGAAATGAGTGTTTGTGGGGTATGGTGATGGAGTTAAGGGTTATAGAATTTGGTCATCAGCAGAAATCAGAGTTATTCTCAGCAGAGATACAAATTTTGATGAAAATTCTATGCTCGGGTTCATCGATTGGGGAGGATAATCAAATCGAAACTCGTGCTAAAGCGAGAAATATGATGAGAAGGTGGAGCTTCAGGCGGAGTCAGCTGAGATGCAACACTCAGCTGAACAAAGTCGGTTTTCATCCGATCCGTTCTTGAACCGTAATCGAATCAAGCCGATCGGTGAACAGGGTCACCGGCGTCAAATCGATATTGGTCGCCAAAGTATACCGTCAAGAGAGCTAGAAGATCAATGTTAAGATACCTCCCCAGAAGGTATGGGTTTGAAGATTTGGCTGGATATGCACTTCAAGTTGCAGAAGAGGTGGATGGTTTTGAACCTTCTACTTATAGGGAAGCAGTGACATGTTCTGAGTCATCTCAATGGCTTGCTTCCATGGGAGATGGAATGGAGTCATTACAGAAGAATCAGACTTGGGATCTTGTTAAACATCCAGTTGATAAGAGAGTTGTTACATGCAAATGGATATTCTAGAAAAAGGAAGGAATGACTGAGGCAGAATGAGTCAAGTATAAGGCACGTTTGGTTGAGCAGTTAGATGTGAAGACAGTTTTTCTACATGGTGATGTAGACAAAGAGATATACATGACTCAGCCAAAAGGATTTCAAGTTCCTGGTAAAGAAGAATTTGTTTGTAAGCTGAAAAAGTCCTTGTAAGGATTGAAGCAGGCTCCTAGACAGTGGTATAAAAGGTTTGACAGTTACATGATCCAACTAGGTTATAGCAGAAGTCCTTATGATTGTTGTGTCTACAATAGTCAGCTAGAAGATGAATCATACATCTATCTTGTTTTGTATGTGGATGATATGCTGATAGCTGCAAGAAAGAAGTCTGATATTCAGAATCTGAAAGACCTTCTTAGTACTGAATTTGAAATGAAAGATTTGGGTGCATCCAAGAAAATCTTGGGGATGGAGATCTGGAGAGATAGAAGTCAGAAGAAACTATTTTTATATCAGCAGGGCTATATACAGAAGATTTTGGCCAAGTATGGTATGTCTGCTGCAAAACCAATAGATATTCACATGGCATCAAATGTTCATTTGTCAGTTTATGCTTCACAGTCAGCTGAGGAGAAGGAATATATGTCAAAAGTTCCCTATGCTAGTGCAGTTGGCAGTCTGATGTATGTCATGGTGTGCACTAGGCCTGCTCTGGCTCAGGCAGTCAGTGTTGTCAGCAAGTTTATGGCTCAACCTGGAAAGGAACACTGGAAAGCTGTGAAAAGAATGTTCAGGTACCTTAGGGGTACAGCTGATGTTGGTCTCATTTATGGAGGTGATACTCAGAGTTTGGTCACATGATACTGTGATGCTGATTATGCAGGTGATGTGGACAGTAGAAAATCAATGATTGGTTATGTTTCCACATTGGGGAATTCAGTTGTCAGCTGGAAAGCAACTCTGCAAGAACCAAATAGGTTTATCAACAACTGAGGCAGAATATATGGCTCTTAATGAAGCAGCCAAGAAAGCAATCTGGTTGAAGGGTCTAGTCAGTGATTTGGGGCTGCATCAGGATCAAGATGAGATTTATTGTGACAGTTTGAGTGCAATTTGTCTAGCTAAGGATCAGGTTGATCATGGGAGAACCAAGCATATTGATGTGAGATATCATTTTCTGAGAAATGAGAAGAGGGTTGTAGTGAAGAAGATCAGCACCAAGAAAAATCCTGCTGATATGTTTACTAAACCGATTCAACAAAGCAAGTTTCGGTTATTGTGTCTCGAACTTGCTTAACATTCAAAGCTTATAATCTGTTTTCGAAACTCGGTTGAGGCGTGTGGTGAGTGGATTTAATGGAGAAGTCTGGTACAAGTACATCCTGGCATTGACGAATGCATATGGTACAAGTACATATGAATTATGCAATCTGGTGACGTTGAATGAGAGTTCAAGTCAAGGTAGAGCTTTATTAGTTTTGTGACTTGATCTCTAAAGCTGGTGGAACTAATCTGAAAGCTGAAACTGAGTTTTGTGAAGTGAAACTGAGTTTTGGGAAAAGCTGAGGAAACTGAGTTTTGGAGAAAACTAAGCTTTAGTGGAAACTGAGTTTTAGTGGAAACTGAGTTTTGGGGGAAATTGAGTTTTGCTGAGTTCTACATCTGAGTTTGTTGATTACAAGTGAGTTTCAAGAAAAGTGAGTTTTCTGGGAAAGTCAGTTTGGAGCTAAGTTTCGTCGGGTGGATAACAGCTGGAGCTGGGGTCCACATCTGGGTATTTATGTCAATTCCGACAAAGATCTTTGGCGGTTAAGGTTTGGGATTTGTACCTATAAATACCGAAGTTGTAATCAATGCAAAGTGTCTTTCAAAGTGTTATTCACACATGCACTTGTGAAAACCTTGTAATTCTGTGCGTAATAAAATATCTCATTTTCTGTCTGTGGAGTAGTCGGCACAACGCCGGAAACTACGTTAAATCACCGTGTTCTCTTTGTTTCTGTGTTTTATCAATTTGCACCTTATTTTTCGTTAGATTGCATCTGTTTATCTTTCTTCAAGTGCAAGTTTTCTCGTCTGTGTTTCAACACTATTTATATTTCTCGTGTGGTGTATGCACCCTTATCTGGGGCAGTGGAGTTCCGGCAGGCCATGGGCTCTTCTCACTTGGGGTCTACGGGGCTGGATCATCCGGACTTATGGAGTGTGCCTCCCATGAGTAGTTGAAAATGCAATTTTGATGCATCTGTTACGGACTCAGGTTCTGGCGTTGGATTGATCTTCAATGATGCGGCTGGCTCGATTTTTGCTGCTTTTTTGTTTCACTTTGACCCTGGCATAAGCCTCGAGACTTTAGAGATGTAGCCGATTATGTTGACGATGGAAGAGGCTACTCGGCTGGGACTTTCTGCAGTTACCTTTGAGACTGATTGTTCGCTTGTGTTCAAGCACTCCTGTGGCCATTGGATGACTTGTCAGTTTTCAGTTGCTTAGTGCGTGACTGTCTTGCACTTTTGTCATCTTTTGCTTCTTCATCTTTTTTCCTTTGTTAAGAAAACTGGAAATTTTCCAGCGCATTTATTGGTTCGGCATGGTCTAGGTCATCTTGGTCGTGTTGTTTGAGGCACAACCCTTCCGCATGATGTAATCTCTGACAGCTGCCGCTGTTGCGGATTTAGCTTAATAAAATTATCTTTTTCTTCAAAAAGATATATTGTTTATTTATAATATTTCTACACACCACATCAAGCATCATGTAAAGTAATTATGATGTTAGGAGTCTCGGTAGATGTTTTAAAAAAAATTACTTCATCCGCCTCGTAATTGTCTGCTAATAGGACCGGCATGGTGCTCATTTTATTGAAAATATATATACATAAAAAAGTCATGTGTTGGGTAATTCTTTTCATGCACCTTCAACTGTCTAGCTGCATTGGCGATAACTTTACCTCCCTGCATCAACACACAACCTAAACCTTGTCCCGAAGCATCAGTATACACGCCATAATTTTCAAAAATCTCCGGAACTGCCAAAACCGGGGCTGTAGTCAACTTCTCCTTCAACGCCTGAAAAGCATCTTCAAACTCACTTGTCCACTCAAACTTCACATTCTTTTGAGTGAGCCGGGTAAGTGGTGTAGCTATCTTTGAGAAATCTTGTACAAACTTCCTATAATAGTCACCCAAACCGAGAAAACTTCTAACCTCAGAAACTGTAGTCGGTCTGGACCACTTCTCAACTGCTTCAATCTTTGCCGGATCAACCTTAATGCCGTCTCTAGAAATGACATGACCCAAGAAACTAACTTGATCTAACCAAAAGTCACACTTTGAGAACTTAGCATACAACTGGTTCTTCTTCAAGGTATCAAACACTATCCTCAAGTCTTCTTCATGTTCTTTCTCATCCTTAGAGTATACTAGGATGTCATCTATGAATACAATCACAAACTTGTCCATGGCATGAAAACACGCTGCATTAAATCCATAAATGCAGATGGAGCATTAGTGAGTCCAAAAGGCATGACCAAGAACTCATAATGTCCATACCTCGTACTGTAGGACATCTTCGGTATATCTGCCACCTTGATCTTCAACCGGTAATAACCGGACCTAAGTCAATCTTAGAAAACACTCCCTTGCCTTGCAACTGATTAAACAAATCATCAATCCTTGGTAAGGGATACTTATTCTTGATAGTGAGGTTATTCAACGCTCTGTAGTCTATACACATCCTCATGCTCCCATCTTTATTCTTGACAAACAACACTAGGGCTCCCCAAGATGAAGTACAAGGTTGAATTATATTCATTTCCAGCATATCCTTATGTTGAGCTTTCAACTCTTTCAATTCAGCCGGCGCCATTCTATAGGGTGCCTTAGCGACTGGTGCCGCTCCGGGTACCAACTTGATCTCAAACTCTATTTCTCTATCCCGCATGTTTCCCGGTAACTCTTTCGGAAACACTTCAGGGTATTCCTTTACTACAGGGGTTTCCTCTAACTTAGGCTTCACTTGTTCCACATCCACTGCGTACAACAAGTAGCCTTCACCACCTTTCTGACAAGCTCTTATCGCCTTAACTGCTGAAATTATAGGGTGACACTTCTTACTTGGCTTGTAAACATTACCTTGATAAGTCTTATCTGATTTCCCGGGTATTTTAAAGGTCACTCTCTTTTCTCTACAATCCAAATGAACATAATTCTCAGATAGCCAATCTATTCCAAGGATTACATCGAAATCCGAAAAGTCCAAAATCAGTAAAGTCACTTTTGCAACGACACGTCCTACTCGCACATCCACTTGAGGCATCAACTTGGCTACCTTAGTCACTTTTCCTAATGGTGTTGTTATTTCCAAAGTGTTTCTTAAGGTTTCCAGTGGTAAATTAAGCTTCTTAGCTATCTTACACAAAGGTATTAGACACTCCCTTATCAAACAATGTTGTAAGTGCTAAGTTGTCTAATATTATTGTGCCTGAAATAACATTATCATCCGGTTCTGCACACTCTGCATCCACGGCGAAAACTTGAACAGGCCGACGCGGGCCGCCTTTCCCGCTTCCTTGATTTTGAGTTCCTCTTAGCACCATTAATGACTGAAGGCTTGTCCTTGAAGGTTTCAGCTTCCAAGACCTTGTTCAACATTTAGCCATGTTCCATGGTGTACTTCCAAACCTTCCCACTTAGATCTCATGGGAAAAACCATTCTTAAACAACTGAGACTGCACTATTTAACTTCTACTCGGTGCATTCCTCACTGAAAGGTACTTCCTTATGTTTACAATCCATGTAGACAAAATTCTTGGATAGCCGACCTATACCAAGAATTACACCATGATTCTTAGGATTCAAAACTATAGGGTCCTTTTCTTTTTCTTTCTCAACGGTAAACTCCAACATGATCATCAACATCTTCTAGATGAACCACAACTACTAGACCCCCATCTTGAACCAAACCACTCGCTTCTTGCTGGGCCCTAGAACTTCCGATCCCAAACTTATCAACACGAGTATCTCTGAGGTTACCTAACATTCTGAAAGATTAGGAAGGATCAGAATGTTACTATGTGGTCTAAAGAGATCTTATCTTAAGGAAGGAAGCCTAAAAGACGCTTCTCTCTGATACCAACTGTACCGCCCCGTTCCCGGACACCGAGTCCTTATCCGGAAAAAGAATGTTCGGCACGTATAAAATAAAATAAATTTCACTTTATACGTAAGCCTCTACTACGTCATATCAAATTAAAGCAAACAGAAGCAAAAGACTCGGGTAATTTTTTTTCCAAACAACCAAGAATAGAAACTCGACGTCTAAAGATAGAAATGTAATATTATTACATTGGGAAAAGAAACCAAACGAAATCTAAACGTACGAAAAACCTCCAAAATGTACTAAAAGAAATTACAACGATTCCAAACAACTTCAAGTCTAATATAAAAACGTAAATAAATAACGCTTCAACTCCGGCGTCCTCAAACGTCATCATCAAAGTCCTCCTCGAACACTTCGTTTACCTGCTCGTCTTCTCTCACCCAAACACATAAATAAACATGCATTTGAGGTAAGTACAATGTACATAGCAAGAAGTAGAAGCTACACTTTAATTAGGTACTTTAATAGTTTTTATTATAATAGTTATCTTTATGAGACCGACTCAATTTAAGGTTCATTCCATGCCCATCGACATTTCATGACTATACGTTTCTAGCTTAGCTTATCTTGGTTACATCATTACTCAAGGACACTGTGCACGATGAAAATTCCACCACGAGATATACTTGCCAACTATGGTGATTAACACCGATAGTCCCGGGGTCCCCCTGATAAGTCCGCCATAAGTGATTATTCTTAGATCGTTTTGGCCTGTTTTAATGCCTATTTTGTGATATTCATATGATAAATTGCTTTTTTAGACTAGATTACTACTGTGGCTTTGATATTTTGCAGATATGATGAATCCGAGCATAAAAGGCAATGAAAATGAGCTAAAAAGGAGTCAAAATTGTGATGGCATGAGGAATCACACCCTGGCGTGAAAGAATGGAACAGGGTGTGAAAAAATACAGAAACTATTCAGAATTTCTACAGGCCAACGAAATGTTCTGATTGGTGGACACAACTTTCAACGTAATTTTCATGTTGATGGTGAAAATTTGGATAGATTTACATGCATATTTTTATGGAATTTTATTTTAGGAGATAAATTACACAATTTGAATTAAAGAAAATTCCTATTTATCCTAAAATAATTTCCTGAAATTAAAAAAAAGCATCATAGACGCCAATATCATTCCTGGAGGCGTGATTTGCAAATCCAATCCCATCTACTATTTTTCTCCCAACTTTTGAAGAACAAGATTTTTGCTTAGGGCTCGAGAACGAAGAACGGATCATGAATTTCTTGGTTTTATGATATTTGTGAAACAATTCTATTTCCTTTCTCTTAATTTTCTTCCTTTTATTTTATTTTTACGTTTCACAATGCCTAATTCCATGCTTTTTATGATCTCTTTAATTATGCGCGAGTAGATTTAATTTTCTAGGATTAGGAGAGCCCGGTAAATGGATATATGAGTTAAAGATTCGACTTTTCCTATTATTATGAGTCGATATGCCTTTGTATTGATTTTGGTGTGCTATTTCGCTTGAATTTATGGATTGATGGATCGAAAGATGAATTTCCATAGGTTTATATGAAGAATTTATTATCAATTAGGTGATAGATCGAAGGTGAAGTTTAATTGATAGGTTAGAACCCTAATTTCAATCAAGAAAATTCATGAGAGCGAAAGTTAATTGAAATTTCTTGTGGCAATATGAATAATGATGTTTTAATGGGTCTAGATTAAGTTAATGAGCGAGAAATCGGATTTAATATTAATTTAGGCATGATTAATAGTAGTTCGAAAGAATATTGTTAGTCAATTTTGATTATTCGTCAACATAAGTAAAAATTCATAATAAATGGAAATGTCGTTGTAAAAATCATATATTCATTACCGTGGTAATCCGACATCCTAGAAGTTCTTCCAACTTGGTCTTTAGCAATTTCTTGGACTTGCGTTGAGTTTTAAATAGGACCTTAGTATTTAGTTGTTTTATATCCTAAAACACCAATTTGATTAGTTTAGCTAATAAAATTTAATAACTATTCGGTGATTGTCCTAAGTCCCTCTGGGTTCGACATCCTAAGTACTACTCGATAAGCCGTGCGCTTGCGGTATGATTTAGTGATTATATTGAAAATCACACAACAAGCTTTTGGTATGCATATACGTCCGATGAATTTCCTCCACTACCCTTGACCTTTTGAGCCGGTAGCATTGTTCACCTTTTACGGGCGTATCACATCGCCGATATGAAATAGTGTCTAACCGAGAATAAGTGACGTTTTATCTTTTACTACACTTATGTAATTTATTATCTGTTGTTATCTAGCCACCAAATTAGAACTCATCTTATCAACTCTACTCCCTCACTTAGAAGCTAGACATTACAACCTAACAAATACACAGACATTGATGAACTCTAGTTCATCAAAGCACAAGCCCTTTCATGCCCTTCCTACGGTCCCGAACTTCAACTCCCTTTAAGAGTACGTCCGGTGCCGGAACCAAATGCATCAGAAACTCAATCGAGGCTTGTTTAAGATTAATTAAGGTTGTTAGATCAAGGGATTAACATTTAGAACTCATTACATAACTTAAAATAGGATTTTCATAAAAAACAATGGGTCTAGTGCGCCAAAGATTAGGTTGAGGCACCAAAGACTGGGCCTCGAATGTAAAAGCAGAGATTTTGGTCGCCTGCGCGCCAAAGACTGAAGCCTCTCAGACGTGAATTTCACTTTTTTGCTCTCTAGTGCGCCAGCACCAAGCGCGGCAACTTCCAAAAACTCAGTTTTTGGCCTCTAATCGATCCCTAATCGTTTCCAAACTTTTCCAACATGAATATACTCAGAAAAACACAGAAAAACTTGATCTTTAACAGACCATAACATCTTATGATTTCTAAACGATTCGTAGCATGAATTCTAATCATCAAAACATCATCAAACTCATAACTTAGGTCCTATAACCGTAATTAACGTGTAGGAAGACCTTCTTACCTTTAGCAAGCTATTCCAAATTCCAAAAGCTCAGAAAAACAGCAGCAACTCAAACACCTTGCAGAGAAACCTATATGATCAATCCGAATTTGCATTAAAACCGATCACACGATTCCGAAAACAACAACTACGAAAGGTATGAGTTTTAATCCTCAAAACTCAACCAAGAACAGCAGGTAGGTTGAATTAATTACCTTGAGAAAAGCTCCAACTTTCTGACACTGAAACGACGCTCTCCTTACGACGATTCCGCTGCTTCTCTCGGAACTGAAAACGGTTGAGAAACGATTCAGAACTCTGAAAAAGTCTCCCAGCCCTTTCTCCAAAAACTTACACGCAGGAATTGGGAGGAGGAAAAACTGATTTTTCTGATAGGTTTTAACGTATAATGGGGATTATTTCTCCTTAAATAAGTTTTTCCCCAAAATAACCTATTTCCTTAATTACCCTTAATTAATCAGATTTTCTTTTCCTTAATATATATATATATATATATATATATATATATATATATATATATATATATATATATATATATATATATATATATATATCTTAGTTTAAAACCCGTGCATTGCACGGGGATATTTGAATTTATGAAAGAAATAATAAATTTGGACTTTCAACGTAAATACATGATGAATGTTGACACTCTCAAATACATATCAAATGAAAAATCATTACATTTAGCAATATCATATATCCAACATATCATTAACTTTGTAAGATAATAAATGGTATGATGTACATACACCACGATATCAAATTACATAACCACCACCCGTCCCTCCACCCCAAATCATATTTTCACCAAAGTATCCTACTACATCCAAGCCTTCACTTGAACATGCCTTGGCATGAATATGATACACCAGTGCAATCAACTTGTGAACGTTAATTACTTTATGACCCTATAAAAATAGATGAACATTTAAACATTAAGTTGATTTCAGGAAACTCAACAACAAAGAGATAATTACATTGTCCTATGGTTTAACAAATTTAAAGCAAACTAAGATGTATTGGTCGAATATAAACACCATGAAAAAATAGGTATGGGTTGAAGCCAAAGCAAAAACATGAAAACTTTAATACTACATTTATAAGAAAAGAAAAGGTTGTGTGTTAGGTTAATGGATGAAAAAAGACCAACACCACCACAACCACCCCCCACACCCACAAAAAAAGAAAAAACTTACATTCGGGTGAAAAAGAGAGTAGTTGGAGTTATTTTCAACCATAACAATTTCCTTTACTTCATATTTTTAATTTCAAAATAAAATTCTTATTAATCAACGCATAAATCACTTCATATAATATCTCACCATATGAATTCTTTCTTTTATTTAATTTCAAATTTTTAGAGAATCTCGAGAATCTTCATAAAATTGACCACTAAAGTCACACATTTAATTAATTCCAAAATAAAATTGATTTGACCCAAACCTGAAATTACCCAATTGAATACGCCAGGACCGGAAAAAAAAGGGCAAGTCAAGTCAATAAAAAAAAAAAAAAGCCAACGTATTAAAGAAGAACTCAATCAACATTAAGTCACTCACTATAATCCTCAACCATAACAAATTCTTTTATTTCAAATTTCAAATTAAAATTCTCTTTAATCAACGTATAAGTCACCGTTCACATATTTTTGAACTAAGAGATAAAGATAAATAAAATTAAATAGGTAAACATAAATAACAAAAAAAAAGATATACATGAAAAGCTCGCTATTATATATATTATCAAATTCATGTTACAAATAACGAAATGAGTTTTCATAACCAAGACAAATTGCTAACGAATTTCAAAAAAGTTACATTTAGAACTATTTTCCAAATCACCCAAAAAATCCTTGCCGCGTATGTGGCAGTAGAATACCCCCTATGCATGATGGCAAATGTACTCTTCTTATTTTATTAAATTCTCACTTTGCAAAAAAGTGTGTCAAAATTTTCTTCAGATTACCAAATTTCCATGAGAAAAATAATAACATAATTGTCATCTGAAAGCTTTTGCAAATCACCAAAAGCACAAATCGAATACATAAGAATAATCAATGGAAGCTAAAAGATAAAGAAAAATATTTCCGCATTAAAGGTCCATAAATTGACAACTCATATGAGATAGTGCAGGGAGACAAAAAAAAACCTGCAAAGAAAAAAACATTTAATCAACGGAAAAAAAAAATCTCAACTCATCTGACGGAGCAATGAAATCTAAAAAACTCAGATGGTAGATGAAATTTGGCAATTAGCAATTGAGGAAATATTTGAAAATTGTATTAGAAAGTGATCCAGCGAAATTTATGAAAAAATTATTGTAGTTAGTGATGATTGAGGCGAGAGGATATTTTGAGATTCAAATAAATTTTAGACAGTTTTAGTAACACTTCAATTCATAAACGTTTTACCAAGATATCAACACATTAGTATGTTGAGTTTTATTTCCTTTCCATTTAAATATATCGTCTAGCTTTTTTTATAAATAGTCGTGTAGATTTTTCATTATGAAAATGTATAGATTTTTTAAGGGGGAATGAGGGAGAAGGACAGAAATATTTCATCAATTGAGTAGAAGGACATTCTTTTGAAACTTTTGCATAAAGGACAAAACTATTTATTCACTATCGAAATTCACTTGTGTTCGAAATTCACTGTTTAAATTCACTGCCGAAATTCACTGTCGAAATTCACTAATTTTCAAAATTCATTGTCGAAATTCACTGATTTTCAGGATTCACTATCGAAATTCACTGTCGAAATTCACTGATTTCGGGATTCACTGGGGAGATTCACTGATTTTCGGGATTCAACGTTTGTCCTTCTCGCTATATAAAATTATTAGATTGTCCTTCTCCTACAAAAATATGTAGTTGTCTCCATTATTTAAAAATATTTGATTGTGTCCTTATCCCTAATTTTCCAATTTTTTAATATCTTGGAATTTATTTATTTATTTATTATTATTCTCATTATTATTATTATTATTAGTATTATTATTATTTGAACAAATTAGAAATTAAAAAAACTTTCCCTAAAAAAAAGAAATTAAAAAAAATCAAGAAAAAAATAAAAAAAACTTATAAATGTTGAGAGAAATTGAGGAACATACTTTTATTCCATGTACATCATTGTTGATGTACAACACATCTTTGCGCTACAATCAACACATTATTTTTTAAGTCGCCAAATACACATTATTCTATGGACAAATTTCACATAGATAAACAAAAATCCCAAAAATCGCTCAAAGCTTTAAAACAAATACAAATAACAATCGTACCTAGCTTCCTTTAGTTCCCTCAAATGTCTACAACGAAATCGAATTTTCAAACCATCAAAAAAACCCTTCGAATGTTTGCAACGAAATCAAATTTTCAAACCATTAAAAACTTGTTAAAACTACGTTGTGTGGTAGAACAATGACAATATTAAGTGCTCCAACAATGAACAATCTTATAACGTCTCAAATAGCAAGCAAACAAACATATAGTCAAAATTCATTATAGCAGAGTAGGAAAAAAACATTAGATCCAACCTAAAATATATATTATAGATAAAAAAAAATGCCTTAAAAACGGATAGCTACGTCCAGCAACACATAAAAATCTGCACCACATTAGAGGAAACATTAGCAAATAAGAAAATATGGAAAAAAAATTAACCGAGTAAAATTGTTGCATCTTGAACAGTTGCATTGTCATCCTTTCGGCATGAAGGAGAAAGAGAACGCCTCTTGCGAAAATAAGATAAATCAAACGTTAGTGAAAAAGAAGAAATTCACAATTTTGATAATCAATAAAAAAAAAACCTTCGCTGCAAATGTGATGATCCAAACAGATGCAGTGAGATTCAATAAAAACAATGGGGAAAAAATCATCTTCCCCATTGAGAAACAATGGAAAAAAATCATCTTCCCACTGAAAAGAGAAATGTTTGTTGTAATTGCTTTACTTTCTTCTTGTCACTGCATCCAAAATGTCCAGGGTATGAGCAAAGGTCAAATATATATATATAGATCTTTGGAATCTCTTGTAAGGTAGGATTAAGTATTTGAATTTTGAAATTGAATAATAATTATGAATTTAATGCATTATTTTTTGGATATGAAATAAAAGAAAATACGAATTTGAATTATGAATTTGAATTTAATGCTTGATTTTAAAAAATATATTTTTAAAGTTAGGAAATAAGAATTTGAAATTTGAAATTTGAAATTTAAAATTGAATAATAATTAAGAATTTAATGTAGTATTTATTGGAATCTGAAATAAAAGAAAATAAGAATTTGTAATTAATGCTTTGGATTTTCAAAATAAATATTTTTAGGAAATAAAGTGGGTTTGGAGCGGGTCATTTGGTTTTTTTGCGGGTAATTGGGTTAAATTCACTCCTCCATATTATATATATATATATATATATATATATTCGGCCATACATACATATAATTTTTCGTGGACTAGATAATTAAAAGAAATATATTCGGCCATACCAGATAGGATGTTGAAGCAGGTTTTTTAATTGCTTTTCCACACTTCTCTTAGGTTTCAATATTGTTGAGTGTGGCTGTATCAAGCCTCTTGTCTCAAGTAGCTCTCTGCTTTCTTTGAGATATAGATTTTGCTCATCTCATCCACTGGAACCAATTTAGGTTTTTTATATGTTTTCATGTGCTATCCGAATTCATGAAGCATTGGTTTCTTTGTCGTATGAATAGCAGAGTCAGAAGTTGGTGTTATATGTTTTAGCAATAATAGAATGTGATAGTGGATACAAGGATGTGATAGTGGTCAAGTGGAGGAAAATTATGTGATAAACCTTTTGTGTATGTTAAGGAATATAATTTTTTAGTTAATTCAAGTTTGAATATAAACCTTTTGTGTATGTTAATCTTTGATGTATTTTTGTTTGTTGATTTGAGATTAGGTACTCTTAGTTTGGTCTGTATACAACTCCCCTGCCTGCCAACTTGCTCATTGTTTCCTATATTCTAAGCCTAAATGAAAGAATATACTAATTTCTTAACAAAAACTAACTGTGATATAAAATGTTTGTACAAAACTTCATATACATACCACCTTCAACATTCTTCTACAGAATTCAGACGTCACTAGCTCTGTGATTGGAAAGAATGAATGATGGACCTATGATGTTCATTCTTCGTGGTTGGTGAACAAAATTCATTTTGCATAGAAATAAAATGGTTTAATTTTGAACTCTTGTAACTAGATATATGTTGTAAAAAGTTGTAGTAAAAGTGAAAATAAGACATCTGGATACATGTTTTCACTTGTATTACTTTTAATTAAAAATGGCCTTTAGTTAGGGAATGTTGAGAATCAGTATGTCATGCGACAGGGTTCTTATTGAATTGTTTATTGTGTATGGAAAGGGATGTAATGATAGAGCATGTTTTTTTGTCTGTTTAATTGATGTAGACATAACGATAAGGATGGTATATGTCTATACATGTGTGTGATGAATCATCATCTGCTCTTTAAATGCTATATGTGATACATGAGTTTTAGGAAATGTATGTATACATGTATGTACATTATTCCCTCTTGTCGTGAATACAAAATATGGATGATTTTCTTTTTTGAAGATAGTAAATGGCTAAATGCTTCCGTTCATTAAAAAAGTATAGTTATGCAATGTGTTTAATCATAATAAGACACTAAATTGTGTAAAACATAGAAATTTTAGTCTTTAATCTGTCAGACCTTGGTTAGTTTAGTACCTTGTTTAATCTGAATGTAATATATTTTTCTCATTTTTCTTCAATGATGATATACGTAAGTGTCTGTTTCTTTTCTAAGAACAACTTTTGTATGACATGTAATTTTAATCAGGCCCCCGAATTGAAGCAGCTAACCCCTGCTGAAACTTAAAAGATGCAGCCATACTAGAGGAATGTTGATGATCTTGAAAGATAAAGTTCAACATAATGAGGCAAAATTACTTAAAATTACAACTACTGAAACTATATTGCTGAGTGTACTGAAATGAGACAACAAGGACTTTATATCATTCCTACTCGTGCAGCTTCTCATATTGGCAGAGTACAGATCGAGGATCTTCCATCAAGAAGATGAACCGGTAATATCTATAAAGATATTCTTTTGAACATTTTATATCTATGAAGGCTAGCTACTAATGCACATTGTAGTTTATTGATTACTCAGACTTAAAGATTTAATATAATTGTTGGATTTAGAAGTACACATTTTTCATTTTGTTCAAGCATTGAAAAGAGCCATCAATGTGATGCTCTGTTGAAGGAGGATGTCTCTTAGAAATTAGTTGTAATATTTGGAGTATCCTAATTCTTTCCCACAAATGTCGATACATATAGGATCCAGAATGCTACTTTTTCTGTTTAACATGTCCTGCTCAAGCATGTTCAATTATTATGTCTTGTGTTTTATATGTTATTTTCATTCTATCTAACTGAGTATGCAAGCTGGCTTTCTAGTTAATCATACAGTCAGCCTGATCACATAAGTCTTACAGTCTAGTTCGTTTCTCAGCTTGTTAATTAGTCTTTTTCTGGTCCCAGTTCAGGACTTTATTTCTCTGTTCACATGTTATGTTTTGAGCCTGGAAATGTTCCAAGGACTTCTTGTTATGTTGCATCAGTTAATGTCCTGAATCTCATGTTGTGTGTCTTTAGTGTTGCTCAATTTGTGATTCATCTTGAGTCTGTCTACTAATCTTGTCCATATTCCCTTTGTTTTCAGAACTCATTTTCTTTAGTCAAAGTCTCTTTTAGTAGTATGTATGGTCAGTCCAGGTCTTATGCTTTGTTAGAATCATACCTTCTTGCATGTTTGTCGTCTCAACCGTGAAATTGTTTTGATTCAAGTTTAAATCCGACCTTTTGTTAAGATCTGATGTATATGATTTTCTGTTCAGTCTGCCTTTTGAATCATACTGCTTGTTGAAATCTTATAGTCTATCTGCCTAAATTTAGGTGAAGTGAGTGTCTGTCCAACCTGCTTATTGTGTTGATATGTGTTTGTCATGATGCTCAGTCAAGTGCATCTGTTAGTTTGTTTTGCTGAATACGCAAGTGCCATGTTTGCATCAAGTAATAAGTCTATGTTTTGGACCTTTCAGTCTGTTATGAATCATACCTGTTTGCATGTTTGACCTGACTTTGTCCTGAATACGCAAGTGCCCTGTTTGCATCAAGTAATAAGTCTATGTTTCGGACCTTTCGGTCTATTATGAATCAGACATGTTTGCATGTTTGACCTGACTTTTGCTATAAATAGAACAAAGTTGGAGTAGACACGTCTCATTATTTTTTTAGTTTTGTCCTTTGTTTGGAGATAATATTTGTTGGCTAAATCATAAGTTGATATAAGTCTTTTTGCAACCTGTCTTTCTGGTGCTAGGCTGAAATTAAAGGCAGCTGGTTGTTACTGAAGTGTCTTGTAACAAGTCATGAGTTGTTGCCATTAAAGTTTAGTTTTTAATCCAGCAGATTACAAGTACTATTTTGGTTGGATTTTCTGCCAAAAAGTAGTACATCTCATCACTTTGAAGAAGCATAAATTGTTAAAGTTTTTGAATTTTATTATCTCAACAGTTGAAATTTTCGAGATGGTATATATATATATATACTAGTGGCGGCAACGTGCCCCCGCACGTTTTTGGCCCTCGTTGCCGCCATTATTGTTCCCAGAGTTCGAATTACCGGTAAGATTAAATTTTTCGATTTTAGTTCAGCCTTATTTGGGTTCAAATTTACTAACAGAAAAAAGCTACATTGGTCATACTCGTACATAAACACGTTTAAAATAAAGATAGCCTGTATCGACCATTGAATTACCTTCTGCATAAGTCTTTTTCCACAGTGCAGTCAACTTTTGCCAAAAGAATACGGCCATCCGTTTCAAGGTCATACATATTTATCATCGTTGCATATGAATCCTTAGATTATCTTTTCATATTTAAAAATATAGTGAAAACCAGCAGGCGTTCAACTTTAATTAACGGATAAGAAAAGGAGAAGTAGACATACTTGTCTCTCATTATTTTACCAGCTTTCTCCCATGCAGGTTTCTAGAACAACAAATACTTATTAGCATTAACTCTTCTTTATTCTTAACACCACATGTTGTTGAATAAAAGGACTATAGACTAAAACAGGCGTGTGCACATTTGTACTTTCCAGAAGACAAAAAAGACCTCTTTCTTGCATCAATTGGAAATTTCCCTTGCAATAACTCCTCAATTTCTTGCTTTAACTTAGGTTCAGTTATATCAATTGAAGCATATCTCAAAAGGGTTTCATTAAATGATGGTGATTTCTTGATTGTATCATATTTCAGCTGAAAAGGGATGTGGGGAAGAGTGATATGAAATGTAAGTACCCCTGCAGCTACAACCAAGAACAGTATGCTTAATAAAGGACTGACCTTTTTCATTTGGGATTTTCAAACAAGGTGTGATTTTTCTAGTGTTGAGCTAAATCAAGAACAAAACCCAGAAATCTGCTAAATCTAGAAGTCTTTTTTCTACCTAAAAAATCTGGAAAGAGGACATAATGCGCAGGAATTTAGAGAAAAGCAAGATACCAACCTGGTTCATGATGAAACACTAATAGAACAGGATTTTGAGTAAAGTTGAACTGGGGTGTGATTAATGCCTATGCACAAAATGAAGAAATCAAAAACATACCAGCTTATTGCTCCAAGAGAACCAAGGGGCATAAAAATTAACCACCAGTAAATCAAATCTGCAGATACATTCATACCCGTTTTGTACAAATATCAGCAAACTTCTTGCCAACAGAAAAATTTTGTAAAAAAAAATTGATGGTGTGCCCCTCCACTTACCCTTGTGCAACTCTGTCAAAATTACGTCCATTACCTAAAAGTAGCAAAAACTCACCACAAAAATCACTGGAAATAGACATGAACATATCCAATGTTTTTCAATTTCACAGATCCAATCTTCAAACACTCTCATATAACTTAGAAAAGTGCAATCAGATTAATGAATAATCACATCCAGCACATAAAAAGAAAAGACAAAAAGGTGACCACACAATAATGGCTGAAAATGAAAGTTAGAAACAAATGAACAAACACATTTGAAAGCTTAAATGTAAAATTACCAGAATTGGAATGACAAGCTGTGTTGTTGTTGGCTCTATCATAGCTTTGAGTCATTCTCCTCACACCAACAAATGGTTCTCTATCATTCAACGCCATTTCTCTCTCTTTTCTTCAAAACTGTAAGTCATTAAGGAAAACTGTATTCGAAATTCCAATCCAAATGCAGTGAATCTACACCTCGTTTCCTCAATCAGAATCAAACAAACTTACATCAAATGCTTGAAAAATCCGATGAACGACCTGGAAACGAAATTCAAATTATATGATCCACAAAATCGCAGCTCAAAAACGAAAAACTATTACGTTTATTCTTCAAACCTGTTGATTCCACCTCCTATTCCATCTCAAACTCCACGGACGAGCAAATGCAGTAGCTCTCAAAGCTTTTCTCTGCTCAATACTGTAAAATTTTCTACTCTTTTCCTCTTGATGCTCCTAGGAAAATTAGAGGGCCTCAGTTTATTTTGGTGTCAGAGGTTGTGCTTTTCATTCGTTTTGCATTATTCATCTAGCTTACAAAAAAAAGTCCCACTCAAAATTCATGTAAGCATGCAGTGATCTTAATATGTTGGCATATCAATGATGTGTATATTTAGGTATATCAATGATGTGATCCTAATTTTCAGCTATCCTTATAATTGACAAACCGAACCAAACCAAATTTAATATAATTGATCTGGTTTCATATTTATAACCCGAGCGGTGTGAATCTGGTTGCCACTTTTATTCAACGCAGAGTAGGCGCCGATGTTTGAGGATTTGTGCTTTCTTAGCAGGATCCATATCACCGTATGCTTTATGGCGTCTCTCATTCCTTTCACAATGACCTTCATCTTCCATAAGCCTAATAAGCGAAGGAGCTCACACTTAACATTGCTAGGTGCCTTAGGCAAAAATCAAATATCCTACCCCACTAATGATAGAACTGGAAAAAATCCTCTGGAACTGAATTCCTTAAATAAATACTGTACAACTAGATTCCTAAAGTATTGCATATGTTCTACTGAATATGCATGGAAAGGAGATTTTACAGTACATCTCATAATTACGGGGTTTGCAATAGATTCACCACCAAGGGCATGAAAAAACAAAATACATATCTAAAGTACAACTAGATTCCTAAACTACACGTCCATCCTACGATGCAGATTTATACAAGGCAAAGTATTGCATATATTCTACATAATATGCATGAAAACCGAGATTTTCTATAGATCTAAGTAACTACGGGTTTGCAATAGATCCACAACTATTGATGTTTGCAGTAGCACCTCTAACTACATCGACCATCAACAATGTGCTTCTTTGCTCAGCCAAGTAACCACAACAACTTATTTGGAAGTCGTAAAAACGCACCTAAGTAAGCGTAAGCGTAAGGTGGAAATACTATATTTGTCTTTGCATACTTTGAAAGCCAAAGTGGAAAACAAGGAAACGATTTTAACAACTCGAAGCATAAAAACAACGAGCCACAGTTCCAGCGGAAGCGTTATTATTGTAGCCATACAAGGTTCTATAAACACATAATCAAGTGTCGTGCTTTTAAATCGGAAAGGAAACACAATTGAGAACCTAACGAGGAGCAACGAATTCACGGAGAAGTTGATGTACAACAATTGTGATGAGTAGGAAAAAATTACCAAGTGTAGAGTCTAAACATATTTTCATTAGTGTAAAATGAAGTGCGAGACCATGTTATTGAGACTTTTGGAGCTAAGCAAAGTTAGCGAGGTGTTGGACATCATTGGCAATATTCGAGGAAACGTAAAAACAACGAGCACGATTTCAACGGAAGCGATTATAGTAGCCATAGAAGGTTCTATAATCACATAATCAAGTGTCATACTTTTAAATCAAGGCAGAAACACAATTCGAGAACCCTATTGAGGAGCAATGAATTCACGAGAGAAGGCGATGTACAACAATTCGCGATGTAGTAGACAAAAAGTTACCCAAGCGAGTGCGCACATATTTTCATTCTTGTAAAACAAACTTCACGTCATGCTATTGAGACTTTTGGAGGTAAGCAGGCTAGTAAAAGGTTGTTGGAGATCATTGGCAATATCCAGGAGTTCACATTCACAGGAACACTATCTGAGAATAATTTGCTACAAATAATTGAGCTTAGAGTTCTACTTTATTTCATTTAGAACAGAAAGAGGCACGTAATGGTTTAAGGTTAGGACCATATTGTTAAATCGCAAACAACAATATAAAGGAGCCTGATTTGCACAACCATCTTTTACATTACAAAACCCAAAATAGCAAAAACAATAACCCCAATAGACCTCACTTTCAACTATGAAAACACGAAGAAGGTCTAAACCAAATCTAAACACACATGGTATATTACACGCCTCTTTATAATTTACAAAATGACTTATTGACCTTACATTACTTTGGAAATTGTATATCATTTTTCCTTCTCATTCTCTCATCCTTCCATTTATCTACATTCTTCTTCTATCATTTTCTTAACAAGCCTTTTTTGAAACAAAAAATGGTTTAAGGTTAGGACCTCATCCTTCCGTTTATCTACACATTTTCTTACATCTTTTGTTTAAAAGCCTTTTTAAGAAACCAAAAATGGTTTAAGGTCGAGGACTATATTGTTAAACAATGACAACAATATAAAACACCACGAATCTAAAAATAATGCATAAACAAAACCAATTACCTAGTAGTACTACAAAAGCTAAAATGCAGAGGCATTGGAAGGCAAATGAAAACCAGAGGTAAACACGATGTTACACAGATTAAAACCACCACACAACATAAAACAAATATGCGAGACAACTGAAGCATCAAAAGAAGGCGAGAAGCGAAAAACACACACTGGATTGAATGCAAGAACAAAACCTTCAACAAAGCAGAAGTGATGACCAGCTGCGAACAACAAACCAAAACAATGTTAGAATTAAATAGAATTAAACAACCCTTGAACCCTACAAAAATGTTCATGCATCTAGAATGCCCAAAACCAAGGAGTCAATAGCACAGCAAAATCAAATAACTGATGACGGTCAAATTATACCCGTAAAAGTCATCAACGTTGACCTTAAATCGGGACTAATAATATGTATTTTATATTAAATCACATGTTTATATTTATTATTTAATGTTTTGTGATTTATAAAATATAATTTGGTATTTATCCATTTTATAAGATATAATTTGGTGATTATCCGTTTTTATTATATTTATCCGTTTTATTTAAATATGATTTATTTTGGGATAAATATCTATTTTTCAGATTTGGATAATTATGGAGGATAAATACAAAAGAAAGAATTAAATCTCAAGATAAATCAAAGGAAATTCAAGATAAATATCGGATTAGCACGAAAAGATCGGATAAGCATGACAAAAGCCGGCAAACCAATCCGAAGAGAGGCGCCGACTTTGGGACACGCACCAAGAGGGGGGGCGCATTTTTGCACCTTATTTTGGAGATCGGCCGAGAGTTATCTCTTATTTGTTTTGACATTTTGATGTATATCTCTTAATTAGCTTGAACCCCTATAAATAAAGGCATGTCATACACGCCTTTTACACACTTCTTTACACAATACATTTTTTACACTTCTCAGTTTATAATAAAATCTTCAGTTTTGCTTAGAGCAATTTTTATGCAAGATCTGCAATAATGTAAGTTCTTGTATTTATTTGTTCTTAGTTCTTTGTAATTAAGCCCCAATTATTGTTTATTGTTTGAGGTTGTTCGTTCTTCACCGAACGATGTAGATCTAAGGATACGATATGAGGCGTTGGGGATTCCTTGTCTATAAGGATCCACACGCGTCGGATCTGTTATCCGGTGACCTATAGATGACTTTGGTATGATCAACAACCGTGTTTTTAGTAGATCTATATAATTGCTTTATGAATCTCTATTTTATCCGTTACGTATGTAGAAACCCCAAAAATTTAGTTTTTCGCGCGTCAATCTAGCCACGTCTTTATGGTGTGATTGTCCACCTAGAATTTCTTATCTTAGTAGGTATGGCTACGGCTACGTTGCTCGTCTGTTTTAATTAGCGTATGGTTAGGAAATACCAATATAGGGCTCCTAGGTCGGCTCATGAATTGATCTTCCGGGACTTTCAGTGAGATCTAGATCCATTACGTATTAGGAATTGAGCTCACCTAGTTATCGTAAATCGTAGATTAACATGAGACCGCCCAAGTAATTGTTAATGGGACAGGAGGCGATGCGATCGTCTAGGAAATGCGCTGAAAAAAGGAATGTTGCTAGGTGAGAATACGGTTAATATCGGCATCCCTAGTTTTGTAAGCGTGCAAGTCATATGAGATGGAGGCCGAAAAAGCGAAGTCACGTGATGTAGCATAGTGATCTGGATGGCCTACCCGGAGCTAGATCTAGTCTAGGGGATGACTCCCGTAGCCAATATAAAAGAAATACGGATCGGATTAATAGTTGTCGAGTCTAGCTTAATTATATAGAATCTCTAGATCCAGACGATAAAGTAATAATTGGGGAGGTTAATTACGTTGTTTATGTGTTGTGTCGAGTTGTGTCCTTTACTTTTTCTTGTACTTCGTTGGTCGTAGACCGCCTTTGTGTCCTTGATATGAATAATTAATTGTTTGTATATAAAATGATCCACAATTTGGTTCCCTGTGGGATCGACCTTGATTCGCTATAGCTATTCTACGATGGACCTAGTCCTCTTGCTAGTATTGGTTTATGGTGGTCAAGTACTTTTAATTATTACTTGATCTACGTGCATCAAGTTTTTGGCGCCGTTGCCGGGAACCAACGGTCAATTTTATATATAAATAATTTTTTATTCATGTTAAGTTCTCTGTTTTTGGTCTGTTTTTTATGTTTTGAGTCCTACGGTTTGTCTGTAAGTTGTAAAAATTCGAATCTGGAACACTGGTTTCACTCAGTGAGGCGCCTTCGCCGCCGGTAGCCTGGTTACGTTTTACGGGACTTGGCGTGTATCATTTATCTCCAGTATGTTTAATCCGTGAGTCTCGATAGCGGCATGGGAAACCATGTTAAAATCGATCTACGGTCCGTTTGTTTTCTTACGTTTGCGTAGAAACCAGGGAAGCAATAATCCGAGTCGGTAATTTTTTTTCATGGCGCTGAGAAAATAACCCAAACAACATGTGGAGCTACGAATCTGCGATGGGAAAAGCGATGGAAGCAAAACCTTTAAAGCACCAAGATGGCTCCGAGAAAATAAATATTAAAAGGTTCGAATTATTTGTGGTACAATGTTGAAGGCAAGGTACTACCTTTTTTTTTTTTTGCTTATGTTTTACTATCTTTTGGTTTTTTGAACATAAGTTAGTCTTTACATGAACTCGAATGAGAATCTTAGCCCGGAGTTGGTTTGTAAGATTAATTTATGAGTGTGGAAGGTTCGCCCCAAATCATCTCTCATCCCCAGAGGGTGTAGGAAACATGTAGTAGTTGAAGGAAGCGGTGAATAAAGAGTTCCTCGTAGTTACTGTCAAAATCTCATTGTCTATGCATGAGATTGCTTCTACCGCCATAGGAGCAACAATTTGTGTAGTTTAAGCATCCGCAATCTAAAGAAGGCGTTGAGTTTTGAGAGAGCATAATGAAGCGACATTATAGAGGATGTTATTAAAATAAGTCCACAGGACTAAATCTCATAAGAATTCACTTGATTCCTAAAGCGAGAGCGAAGAGGTAAGAGCTTTGTATAAATGATATGGATAAATGTCGTTTTCTAGGTCTCGCAACCAAGGGAAGGGCATTAATCCATAAAAGCGACGAGCCACCTCTTATCGTACTCAAGGGTCAACATCTGGCGATCCAAGAAGGATGGTGACAAGGATAACTTTTGGAAAGTCAAGTGAGGACTTTAAACTCAGAACTACTTCTAAAACCCTTAGGATTTCTTTTTTAGTTTTTCGGTTTTGTTTTCTTTGAGTCAAATAAGAGTAACGTGACATATGTTGAGGTTTTTTATTTTGCCGTGTTCCAATGGCCATTGGGCTAAGGATGTGCAAAACTTTTTTACTCAATATAGGCCACGTGAAGTAGAGTTCCGTAGGAGAGTCGAGAAATTGCTAAAGAAAAGGAAATTTAGCAATCAACCTTAAGATGGAAGCATTAAGAGAGCTTGAGAATTACTGAAAATGTAACAGAGAGAGATTGGTGCGAACAAGAACAATTTTGGTCAACTACCAAAACTTTTTAGAATGGCAATCCGAGTGAAAATCCAAAGTTGTGTGCAATTCGTTCTGCAACTATCCTTATCCTTTCCTTTGTACCTTTTCACCCTTCAACCTTTTCTATTCTCTCACCCATCTACCTCACAGTTCACATTTCTAACCATTCTTTCATCCCCTCTCTTTCTTTCCATCTATTTCACTCTCCCAACCTCCCCAATCCCATAAACAATTCCGACCCAGCACACAATTTCTTACCCACCCTTTATCTTTTCTTACCATCTTTATGTATATCTTTTTCTAAACCCATCATACTCTAAACCTCCATTTTGTTTACAAAATACCATTGTGTTGCGGAATTTGAATATTGCTAAGTTTTAATGATTATCTTTTATCATTTTGGTTTTCATGATCCTAGCTGGGGTAAGTGTAGCTCTGACCCTAGCTCGATTTTAAAAGTTTTTGGTTCGATCAAAATACAACTTATCTTTCTACCGGAAGTTTTAAATTTCACAATTTTACGCCTATTCCGGCATTTCGAGATGATGAGTTTCGTTCTAAAAATATCACATCGATCCAATCTGTTATACCTTACCAAGTTTCTCTTTTACGCTGGATTAAATATCTTATCAATCCAGTAAACCTCGTGTTCTCCCATGAGGTAATGCTTTTTGATCTTTGTCTTCTCCACCCGGTTTTAAGCACATTTAAGCGGTAGAGATTATAGATGAAGATTAAAATCTTTAGTTGATTGTTTATCTTTCTTTCTATTTAGTATTTCTATTTTTAATGCCGAGCGAGTAGAGTAGTTTTAACTCTTTGGTTTTCCTTGTCATTGGTTGTATGAAATAAAGTGGCTTAAATTGTTTTCGGATATTTTATATCTAATTACTGCCACATTATTTTGTAACTCCCATTGACATGTTATTAACGATCTCGTGGAGTTTCTATTTGGTTTGCTTAAACAGGTTTTCACTTGCTTCTCCACGACGTGCTTGAATAACTCCGATGTTCTGCATCTACTTGAGAGCCGTTTCCAGAGCTAAGTCTTTTTCTTAAATTCTCATTTTTATTTGTCATTGGGGACAATGCCGAGTTTAAGTGGGGGGTAGGAGACTTAGCCATGATGCTATAATTGAACAATGGAATGAAACGGTGAAAAATTGAAAATTTTGAACAAATGCCAATTAATTGTCTCGTACCCTTAGAATTGTGAGTTCCTAGCTAAGAATTGATAGGAAAGGAACCAAGTTGCATAATTACGTGATCATATTATACTTATGTGAATGTAAATTTAAGGATATTCATGCCAACTATTGCAAGTAGTTATTTATTATTTGATTACTCAAAATGAATCGAGTTTTACCACACAAATCATAATAACTGAAGAATTATGTGTACATTGCGTAGACGATTGGTTATGTAGACTTAGTGTCGAAATTTATCTGCTGATGTATTCCTATCTTCTAGCCATCAAAGCGGAGTAATAAGCTTGAGAATTATCTGTGTTTTGACAATAAGTTAAACACTGGGCTTGTAGTAACATTACCAAAGTAGCCCCGCGCTTGTGGTAATATTCAATGCTATGCATGATCTAAGATAGGGGGATACTCTAAAAAGTTTTCTTCCTTGAGATTGATAGTATTTGAAAAATATGAAGAATTGAAGAAATTCAACTTTTAAGAGGCTTTGAGTAGTACTCGGTCTCCAAGTCCAAAAACCCTATAGATACGCTCTTGCTTATTGTTCTAGTGCTTTAACCATTGCGAGGCTTAAGAAGTGGGAATGCTGATGTTGGTAGGTTGAGATTACGAAGTTAGCATAAACTCTAATCTGGCTTCGATTATATAAAGCCCGAATGCACATGCACACATCACTTCGGTTCATAGAGAGTAGTGAATAATGGATATCTTATGAGCATGGTGGTATGAGTTGACTCGAGCTTCTCGCGTAAGTATGATTTGACCATGTCAATTGTTTTCTTGGGAATGACTTATTGATGCTTTGTTCGGGACGATCAAAGTCTAAGTGGGGGGTAGTTGATGACGGTCAAATTATACCCGTAAAAGTCATCAACGTTGACCTTAAATCGGGACTAATAATATGTATTTTATATTAAATCACATGTTTATATTTATTATTTAATGTTTTGTGATTTATAAAATATAATTTGGTATTTATCCATTTTATAAGATATAATTTGGTGATTATCCGTTTTTATTATATTTATCCGTTTTATTTAAATATGATTTATTTTGGGATAAATATCTATTTTTCAGATTTGGATAATTATGGAGGATAAATACAAAAGAAAGAATTAAATCTCAAGATAAATCAAAGGAAATTCAAGATAAATATCGGATTAGCACGAAAAGATCGGATAAGCATGACAAAAGCCGGCAAACCAATCCGAAGAGAGGCGCCGACTTTGGGACACGCACAACCAAGAGGCGCATTTTTGCACCTTATTTTGGAGATCGGCCGAGAGTTATCTCTTATTTGTTTTGACATTTTGATGTATATCTCTCTTAATTAGCTTGAACCCCTATAAATAAAGGCATGTCATACACGCCTTTTACACACTTCTTTACACAATACATTTTTTACACTTCTCAGTTTATAATAAAATCTTCAGTTTTGCTTAGAGCAATTTTTATGCAAGATCTGCAATAATGTAAGTTCTTGTATTTATTTGTTCTTAGTTCTTTGTAATTAAGCCCCAATTATTGTTTATTGTTTGAGGTTGTTCGTTCTTCACCGAACGATGTAGATCTAAGGATACGATATGAGGCAGTGGGGATTCCTTGTCTATAAGGATCCACACGTCCAGATCTGTTATCCGGTGACCTATAGATGACTTTGGTATGATCAACAACCGTGTTTTTAGTAGATCTATATAATTGCTTTATGAATCTCTATTTTATCCGTTACATTATGTAGAAGCGCTAAGATTTAGTTTTTCGCGCGTCAATCTAGCCACGTCTTTATGGTGTGATTGTCCACCTAGAATTTCTTATCTTAGTAGGTATGGCTACTGCTACGTTGCTCGTCTGTTTTAATTAGCGTATGGTTAGGAAATACCAATATAGGGCTCTAGGTCGGCTCATGAATTGATCTTCCGGGACTTTCAATGAGATCTAGATACATTACGTATTAGGAATTGAGCTCACCTAGTTATACGTAAATCGTAGATTAACATGAGACCGCCCAAGTAATTGTTAATGGGGACAGGCGATCGATGCGATCTAGGAAATGCGCTGAAAAAAGGAATGTTGCCTAGGTGAGGAATACGGTTAATATCGGCATCCCTAGTTTTGTAAGCGTGCAAGTCATATGAGATGGAGGCGAAAAAGCGAAGTCACGTGATGTAGCATAGTGATCTGGATGGCCTACCCGAGCTAGATCTAGTACAGGGATGACTCCGTAGCCAATATAAAAGAAATACGGATCGGATTAATAGTTGTCGAGTCTAGCTTAATTATATAGAATCTCTAGATCCAGACGATAAAGTAATAATTGGGGAGGTTAATTACGTTGTTTATGTGTTGTGTCGAGTTGTGTCCTTTACTTTTTCTTGTACTTCGTTGGTCGTAGACCGCCTTTGTGTCCTTGATATGAATAATTAATTGTTTGTATATAAAATGATCCACAATTTGGTTCCTGTGGGATCGACCTTGATTATTTATAGCTATACTACGATGGACCTAGTCCTCTTGCTAGTATTGGTTTATGGTGGTCAAGTACTTTTAATTATTACTTGATCTACGTGCATCAATAACATAGCAAAACAATTGGCGGTGAGAAAAACCAAATGAAACAAAAGCTAATTAAACTACTGAGATAACAAGAAGCAGAAAGATGGGAGAATCGGACCCACATGCTAAGGAAGCAAACCGAAGAGGCCAAATTACTGGACAATCCGGCCTTGATCTTTGAACCGCATGATCAATACACGAAATTCAAGCTGCGAAACAACATGGCAAAAATAGAGATTAGCAAATAGCAACCCACAAGGAAAACATAAGAGAAGGAGAATGAAGATATGAGCGACCCACCGCAAACAACAAGCGAAATGGCGGAAAAATGGGTTGACCGTTGATTACCCATATTTATACAAGAGCGCTGAAGCGGTGGTGGAAAGAGGTAGAAATTCGAGGCGGTGGTGCTCGGTGACGTCGGACCACTCACCGTCTCAGGAAGAGAAGAATGAATGATGATGAAGGCAATTTGTTGTTGTCGAAGAAATGGTTACCAAGCGTCGCCGTTTCAACCACCATCGACCAAGCACATGGGTACAAAACGTCGTCGTTTCGCCAACCAAACCCTTTGGTTGTCCTTGGTCGCCCAACAAGCGACAAATTTAATAGATACTCACAAGTATGATATATATATATTGATCACAACTATTTCAATGCTTTTGTTATTTTGGCCATTTTAACGATGTCAATAGTAACACATTGTTGTTTTATAACTTACTGGCATAGAATTTTCTTCTCCGGGACAAAGAGAAGATATTGATGGTGATCTTTAACTCAAGAGCATTTAACAACGTGGTGGGAGAGTCTTAAGTGGTACGTGTTATATTCCTATTTTGTGTTTAGATTAGCCTGTTATGAAGATGTTATGAATCCTGATCATTTTCCCACTAATTTCCAACTTCGAAGCTCATATATCTTTTTGTTTCATTAAATGTATCAAAGCCTTAAATACATCAATGATGCACTCGTGATTGTTTTATTTTAATGTTCTTTTACAATCATAAAGTAATACGCATTTTCATTCTGAGTTGGAATTCTATATTTTATTAGGTGTTAGCAAAGAAAGTAGATACTCTAACAAAGGCAATGGAGGTTGAAGCTAAGTATATGAGAATTGAGGTTTCAATGATGAAGAAGGAGGTTGCTATGTGTGTGGTGAAAGAACAAGAAGCAAACAAAACACTTTGGGTACTCAAAAGGTCTGGTTACTAGCTCTTAATCTCTTCCCAGAATGTACAACTCTTTTTTATACACAAATTATTTCATTTTTGTGTTCTTTTGGTTCGGTGATAGTGCCATTCATGCAACAAGTAAAGCGTATAGAGTATTTGGTATTGAACATTTGAAGCAGGAAGCGAAGGTTTCATGTGATTTTGGCCTGTGATTCTTTTTCGCAGTGTTCCTATTCTATTTTTTGGTTCATTTTAGTCTAAAATAAGGGGATGTGTCCTCATTAAACCATTGTATAATGAGTGGAAATGACCTATAATGAAGGTATATGTCATCATTAAATCACAAATTAATGACGGAAAATAACCTATTATTGAGGGTATGTGTCATCATTAAATCACAATTTAATGACGGAAAATGACCTTTTAATGAGGACATGTGTTGTGATTAAATCGTTGTTTAATGAGGAAAGGAGCCTATAATGAGTGGATTAATCGTTATTAAAAACAATGTTTAATGATAGGAATATACCGTCATTGATTGTATTATACAATTAATGGCGGAAGCGATTCGATCATTATTACCTTTAACGGCGGAGGCGGCAATGAAGGATTTTCCGTCATTAAAAGCATTTAATGACGGAAAGCGGGCATTTAATGATGGGAATTCCTCTCATTAAAAGTCGGTTTTCTTGTAGTGATATTACACGGTGACCCCTTTGAAAGATAACTTTTAGATAAAAAAAATATAGTTTTATATTCCGGTAACCCACTAAAAAATATTAATGAATTCGCCATTTGTGGAATCGTAACTTATTAATGAAAAATATTAAGATAAAAATATTAATGAATTACTTGATTGTGGAATCGTAACTTATTTCTAATTAAACTTGTTTTATACCATAAATAAAAATGTGTACACACGGTTGTTATTATTATTAGGGAATATTAGGTTTTAGTCCACTTTCTCCCCTGTATATAAATTTTAATCCACACTCATTTTTTTGTTGCAATAAGGACAAAACATTTTCTGATGGACTGTTTTGCCATTAATTTATAACGCCAAATCTTTGTCTGCTTTATTCCGTGTAATACACTATCCAAACCATTAATTGCTTCTCTCGTTTGATACGTTCTTCTTCTTTCTCTATTTCTTCCGTATTTCACTGATTCTCCATATTAATTGTTGCTATGCTTTGATTTCTTCTTCGTTCGGTCACTTTAATTGCAGAGGTCTGTTGATTTTGTGGTTGCAATTTCATCTCTGTTTCCAGGTTTCTGTTTTTGTTTCAATCGCTTTAAGCTAGTCGTTCTTCTCCTATTTTGAAGATTTTCGAAGGTAATGCTCTTCGTTTTATGCGTTGATTTTTGTTTTTGTTTGCAATCTGGTTTCCTTATCTAATAATCTTCTTTTTCGCTTTTTTTTAGTTTTGTTATTGGAATCAAATGACATTGTGTTTTTATGTTGTTTCTTCACTTTGTTTATCTATTCACATCTATTTTCTGATTGTTGACCCTGCTCTGTTTCTGTGAATATGTTGAATTGTTGTTATTCAGATCATTGTTGATTTTATTTGAGTTTTGAATTTGCATTACATTTGTTACTGTGATCTGTGTCAACTTGCATTCTGATGTCATTGTATAATCCTCAACTATCATTATTACATGTGTATGCTGCTTCTAATTTGTTCTTTTTGATTGTCATTGTCTTATTAAGAATGTTGTTGTGTTGTATGTATACAATGCACTGTGGTTTTTCTTGTATTCTTGTGTTAGTAACACGATAATGAGATTTATATTAACCCAAAACACGGTAACATCTTTATTATTAGTGAGAATGCGTTGTTTCTTTAGTTTTGTTGTTGTAATTTGTTATTTTGTTTATTTGCAGATTGTTTTGAGGATGGTGCTTTTGTTTTGCACCTATGCGTTCGATACTTATGTTTTGTCTGTTTGTGAGACTGATTCCTTCAAGTTTATTGTCGATAAGATTTGTCGACGATGGCCTAGTTTGAATTCATTGTCTCTTAGGTTGTTCTATAAGTTACCTGGTTGTTCTAGATGTTTTTTGTCTGGTGATGAAGATTCGGTTACGTTGTTCGTTGTGTCTCAATCCTTGAATGGGAATGGTATTCATGTGGATGTGCTAGACGAAAGCAATGCTCCTTCCATAAGTTCCAGTACAGTCCTACCTGATGTTGATGATGCTGTTTCCTCAAGCTCCAGTACTTGTATACCTCCTTTTGATTATGTTGATGATGAGGATTCTTTGTTTATGCTTAAGAAGGCTGCTACAATTAAGCTAGGTTGGGATAAGATATCTTTTAAACAAGGAACAGTCTTTTATGGTGGTGTCTCACAGTTTAGATTATCTCTGCAAAAGGTATCTATTGATGCTGGATTTCAATATGTTTTAAAAAAGAATGATGGAAATAGAATAACGGCTTATTGTCCTTTCAAGGATCAATATAAGTGTGTATGGCATGTACATGGTGTTAAATTGAATGTGAATGGGTATTTTTATGTGAAGAAGTCATGCATTGTTCATGTTTGTGGTTCGGCTGGTCGGTCTTTTCATGGAACACGAATCACTCTCGATCTTGTTGCAGAGGTTATTGAAAGTATGGTTCGTGATACTCTCTAATTTGCGTGCTTGTGTCGTTAAGCGTGATCTATTCTCACTATTTAAGTTTAAGGTAACTTATTTGAGCAAGAATTGGTGTGTTGAAAGCGAAATCGACTTTGTATGGTGATGTCGTGAATCCTTTCAGAGGCGCCTTCATATGTTCAATGCCTCTTGGATTCAAATCCTGGCTCTCGTGTTGTTTATGAAGTTGATCCTGGATCATGTCGGTTTAGGCGATTGTTTGTTGCTTTTGATTGTTGCATACGTGGTTTCAACTCTTGCCGTCCTCTTCTTTTTTTGGATGGAGCACATTTGAAAGGGCAATTTAGGGGTCATTTATTGGCTGCTACAGGGAAGGATGGTAACCAAGGTATGTTTTGAGTTGTGTGTTGTTTTCATATTTTTGAGGAACACAAAAACACAGTCACACATTAACACAGTAACAGTCACTGATTAACACAGTAACAGTCACACATTAGCATTATAATGAACTCTAACCGTGAGATTCTTTTTTTGTATGTTAGGTATCTACCCACTTTGTTTTGCTGTTGTTGATTCTGAGGACACTTGTAATTGGGAATGGTTTCTAATACATTTGAAGTCTATTTTGGATCCAATGCGGCCGATTACGTTTATTAGTGATAGAAATTAAAGCTTGATTGATGGGGTCCATCTTGTTTTCCCAAATGCTTATCATTCATATTGCTTGTATCATTTGAAGCTTAATTTACGTGTGAAATGTTACGAATATTCGAAAAGTAAGTTTTTAAGTGAGCGAATGGTTGCCTTGCTTGATCGTTGTGCTTATGCTTCTAATGAATTGGAGTTTGATTCTAATATGCAACTAATGCTTGTTGAGGTGGAAATCTTTGTAAAAGATTTTTATAAATGCGAATCATGCGAATTGGGCTAATGTGCACTTGAGGGTAGTCGGTATGGTTATATAACATCTAATACAATTTGAATCCTTTAATTCGTGGGTTTTGTGAGAGCGTCATCTACTGTTGTTAACTTGGTTGATGCTATCCGTATTAAACTTATCGCAAATGATTCGCGAGTTTGTACTTCTTTTGTTGTTATTGGTTTCATGTTGTCGTGTTTATTTATCTTTCCTTAGTTATATGATTTTGTTGTGCAGAAAAGAGAACTTTAGCTGCATCTTTTTCTACTGCTATTTGCCCTGCAATTGATGCCATTCTTTCGCATATGATGGATCAATCTAAGGAGTGGAATGTTGTGAGTTCTACTGCTTTTATTTATGAGGTTCACTCTTCACCGAGTGCTTCGGTTAATTTGATGGATCGTTACCGCTCTTGCTCTCTTTGGGAAAGGAATGGTTATCCGTGTCGTCATGGAGTTCTTCTTTGTGATGAGTACACGATTGTTTTACATGATTATGTCGGCGTGTGGTACCGGACAAGCTCCTTTACGGATACTTATCAATATGCGATATATCTGTTCAAGATACTTATCTAAAAGCTCGGATATCATTTGCGGTTCTGTATTACCTCTTTTATCAGGAAGCGCCTGGAAGACCTCGGACTAAGCGGTTTGCTTCACGTGGAAGTCATCCTAACGTTCGAAGCGTGCATATAGATGTAGTCGTTGTGGTTCTTCTAGTCGTCACAATAAGCGTACATGTAGTCTTTCTTTGTGCGATTGGATTGATCTTTGTATTGATGATGTTTTTGTTAAATTTGTTTGTTTTTGGATTGATTTGCGTTTTTGGATTATTTGTATTCTTGTGTTTAGTCTTTATTCTTGTGTGGTGTTATTCTTGTGTTGGTGTTATTCTTGTGTTGAATGCTCATTATATATTTTTGATTGAGTACTTTTTGTAATATCTTTTATTTTTGTATTCACCTATCAATATGTTTTGTAGTTTCATGATGATCATGATTTTGTACTGAGACTTGATTATTTATTCATAATAATGTTTTCAATGAGTAGAATTGCTTTTACAAAATTTGATAATAATGTTTTGAATCAGAAGAATTGCAATTACAAAGCGCCATCTTGATTTTTGTAACTATTTTGAATAATATAAGAATGTAGAGATAAGAAAATATGCACAGAAAGATTTGGACAACAATAATATCATATTATAAAGAGGATCATATTAATATTCCATGTGAGTAACATTCCATCATACTGTCATTCAGAGTCATATTTCAAAATCTACACAATGAGAAGTAAATCAATAGTTGAGTGTATTATAACAAGAATGCTACATGACTAGAAGCATTTCATTCATTGTAATGCTATTTATAATCATTCCTTTCATTTGTTGCACTTGTTCATCTGTTATTTTTCTTTCAATTTCATTTCCCGTTGCGATCCTGTTAATGTAGTATGTCACATAAATAGCACAGTCATACCTGCATCAGTTTTAGTTCAAATTATTAGTACTTATACTAGTAATTAAATACAATGTGTTGAATACTCTCTTACGATTCAATGGCTTGTACTGGCAGGTTGGGAACTTTCTTTACTGGTGAAGGCTTTCTTCTTTTGTTCTTTGTTTTTGTTGCTTCATCTGGCCACATGCAGTTCCAAATAATTGCTTGCTGTGATTCAATGTGTATCTCAGATTGATTAGTTTGCAGAATATAACTATCCAACATTAAAACAGTAACACATGAAGACATCAACACATCAACACATCAACACATCAACACAGTAACACAGTCACACAGTCACACATTCACACATCAACACAGATATAACTGCTTACCAGATTCTCACAATCCTTCAAGTAAGGGTCCTTTCCTCTTGGAGATTTCAGTGAATGGTACATATTCCAGGTATCTTGTTCTTTGTTGTGAGTCGGTGACACCAATGATTTCCAAATTTGCTTTTTCCTTTGGCCCAAATTGGCATTAACATCTTTGTTTTTCCTTTTTCTATGTGTCGACAATTTCATTGATGGGTTCCATATCGTCATAACCTGGTGTTCTGTAGAACCTCAAGAAATCACTTTGCAAATGTTAATCTTCTTAGTAATAGTTTGTAATAGAAGCGGTATACAAGTATCGCATTCGAATTTTATCTATCTTACCAATGGTCTTTGCTTGAATAATTTGAGTGCTTTGGTTTTTACTAATTACGCCATTTTCATGATTTCACACATTCCATCTATTATCCGTGTTTGAATTTATTATGTTAGTAACTAAATTGGAGTGCAAATTAAAGTTGATATTGCAATGATATAATCAACTTCTTACCGATTCATCAATGAATAATTCATTCATTCTGACCCATGAGTGAGTTTCTGATCCACGAAAGGGTAGTCTCCAATTGATTTTGCCCACACTTAACATTTGTGTATAATTATAGGCCTCACATTAGTCATTGTTATGTAAACAATATTACTGATAATTATTTATGTAGAGATACTTACTTTTTGCCACCGTCACGATTATGATTCAGATTCGTTGATATGCATCCTCCATGACATGTTTTCCACATTTGTATTCATTCTTTGATTCTTCCATGATTACTTTTCCATTGATGCATTCATTATCTTCTGCAGATTGTATTCTTCTTGATTCTTGATTTGTTTTTCTTCACTTTCCTATGTTGTATTCAAATGCTTCATCTGGATTGCCTTCTTTTTCTTGGATTTTCATGCAATCTTCTTATCAATGATGATTGACCGGTGGTTTGCTTACATTCTTGAGTCACTTTTTGAACTTCTAGCTCTATATTCTCTTGACCAATTTTTCTGCTGAGCTTTGACTTTTCGATTAGTTTTCTTATGCATCCAAGTGTTTTTTTCGATTCTGCGGTTTCTTTAAGTATTCTCCTGTTGTTTTTGCTTCTTACGCTATTCGTTTTAACTCAATTATGTCACCTCTTTGTTAGACAATGACTCTGTTTGGAGTTGTAAAACTGTCTTTTCCAGCTCTGATGTTTCGTTTGAATGCATCTCCTTGTTTTCTTGTATCATCAACTTGAGCTGTTGTATATTTTCTGTCTGCTCCTCAAGTCTTCCTTTCATGTTGCCAATTTGTAATCTTTTGAAAATTTTCATTTTGAGCTTAGCAACTTTCTCTGTGAAATTGAATCTTCATTCTATCTTGCTCTTTTCTTTGCATCCTTTGTTGTTCATCTTGCTCTTTGTTTGGGTTAATGTCGTCTTTGAAGTCTTGTAATGTATTCATCCTTCTTTGCTAAGACATCCTCAAGGTGTTCATTGTGTAGTTTTTCTAATCCATAAAGTTTCTTGAAATTTTGCACTTCGCTATCAATTCAAACTTGCCTAGTGACTTGTTCTTCCAATCTTTGTTCTCATGTTATCATTCTCAACTACAATTGATTACGTCTTCCCAATTAGGCCGACTTCATTCGTTTGATAAGACCCCACGCGTGCTTCAAGTGCGATATTTGTTTTTGGTTGTCGTGCACCATCTGTTGAAGATTTTTGATTTACGCTTCTTTTTCCTTCAACATACATTGCGGGATTGATATATGTTCTTCATTAGCTTTGCACAAATAGGCCTCATTATTGTGTTCTTGTGTTGATGACAATAGAGTATGTTTGACTATTTTGAGTATTTATTCATACACGATTGGTTGTTGTTTTTCAACCTCATTTGATTCTTTGTGTGATATCTATTGAGAAAGAAGGTATATCGTCTCTTTGCCAGCTTCAATGTCTTGTATTCCTTCACTATCATCATGCATTTGATCCTGATCCATTGGATCAACTTCTTGAAAATATTCAGCCTCTTGTTCTATATTATCTTCTTCATCTGCTTTGTCTTCTTCCCCGCATCTTGTTCTTGTTCTCTTTGTTTTACTTGTCCTTTCCTCGCTTGCATTTCTTGCTCTCCTTCTCCCACTTGCTCTTCTTCCTCTCCTTCTTCCCCTTTGCTGTTCTTCCTCCTCATCACATTCTTCCTCTTCTTGTTCTTCCTCCTCCTCATCTTCTTCCTCCTTATCATTTTCTTCCTCCTCCTCATCTTCTTCCTCTTACGTGTCTTCTTCATCATGCAGGCCTTTAATCAAGTATTTTTCAAACAATGGTAGGAGTCAATGCTTCTTTGTTGAACTACATTGCATCAAATAGAGGTTATATTAGTTTAGTAATGTACATTGCTAAAGTGTTCTTTGTATTCTTGTGTGAAATTGTTGAAATTCTTACCAAGCGCTTATTCTTTTCTTAAGAATGCCTTTTCCTCCTTTTTGTTTGGCACAACCAGCTTTTTCAAGTTCTTTGTTGTCTATTTTGTAATTCGGGGATCCCTTCAATGTAAGTCCTAGCTTTCCTTCATTTTTGGCTCTTGAGCTTTACCACTTGTATTTCTTGGTCTAATTGCATTTGAGTGCTCACAAAACCCGAGATTACATTCATTCTGATTTTGTTAGTTCTTTTATATGATTAGAGCATAATATGAGATCATGAATTTAAAAGTAACATACCGTTAATATCAGAGTGCATCCATTGACTTTTGTTGGATGGTCCCAATCTTTATTTAACCCTTCAATGAGTTGGTCTAATATATGTTGTGACCAGTTGTAAGTTTTCAATCTATCAATGTCATCAACATAGTATAAGAATCCCCATGGTATATATGCTCCTGTATTTGGCAGGAAGACTGTATGTAGTAGTATTAGACAAAGTAGCTTCACACAGTCATCAATTGATTGTTTGTCCTCTTTTGTAACCAGCTGCTTGACTTTAAGTTTCACAAGGCTTGCAGTTAGTCTTTTTTCTTTCTTAAAGTACCTTTCTTCTAGTTTAGTTTCTCCCCTTCCATGTTTTTTCATATCTCCAACTTCTTCTTCACCATCCTCTATTCCAAAAATCAGTTTCACATCCATTGTTTTTGGAATGCAAAATTGACCACCAATGTTGAACCTTTTTTTTGATTTGTTGTAGCTATTGATAAATTCATCCATCATTTCATTCTTTCTCTTCTTGTAAATAATCTCTTCTTGTTTCAATGCAATTAGCATGTGCTTGAATGGATTTCCATTGAATGAATCTTCATGTTTTTTAGGTCATTTTTTATTTCCTTGAACATTTGTTTTATAGCATTCAAGTTTGACCTATATTGTAATATGTACCTGCAATTAAAAAGCCAAATTTGCAACATATTAACTCAGTAACACACTAACACAGCAACACAACAACAGATCAACACAGCAACAGAGCAACATACCAACACAGCAACACACCAACACATCAACACATCCACACATCAACACATCCACACATCAACACAGTAACACAGTAACACTTTAAGACAGTAACACAGTAACAGAGTATTGCTAACATTATCAGTAAGATTATCATCAGAAATAGTTATTACATTATGAAATTATTTACGATCCAGTATAGAATTGACATATTTCAGAAATTACTATGATTTCTGTAATGTTTTCCATTTTTCAGAAGTTCAATACCAATTTGCCCTAAATTCAACACCATAGAATGAGAAAACCTTCTTGCATTTATTGATTTTGGAGTAACAACTTCATATCACTTGTAGAATATCATTTACAATTTGTCAAAATCGGCTATGTTTCAGGTTGTTAGATCTTACCTTAGCTTATTTTTCTCCTCTTCTTTCTTTGCTACTTCCATCGGTCCTCTTCCTTTTAGACATTTTTGCTAAAATCTCTGTAAATGTATGAAATCGATGCTTTTGGTTAGAATCTTGAATTCTGATTGATTTCGGTAAATCTCGATGTTATTTATTCGACTTTGGAATCGTAGGCGAAGAAAGTGTGTAGAATCATGAAATTAGAAAGTGTCCGGGTTTAGAATCGTGGGTTTAGAAATTGAAGGCTTTTCCGTTTACGAGTTAATGAAGGGTAATTTTGTCTAATCTGAATTTTTTTCGTCTTTTTGCAACTAAAAAAAAGTGTGTCCTATTTATTCATTTTTGTAAATATTTTTTCATCCTTTCCTCAATCCTCTAATTATTATTATTCTTTTCTTTTCAAAAAGCGTCTTAATTGTAAGCAAAGATATTGCAACTTTGAAAAGCGTCTTAATTGTAAGCAAAGATATTGCAACCCCCCCTCCTCTAGCACCTTGCTGGATGCCGGTTGTTTAATGAATTTCTTTTCTATTGTTCCAAAAGAAAAAACAAAAATATCTAAAAAAAAGGTAATGACATACCTTTACATTAATTGAAAGGGGAAGGGTCTCTTCCCACGTCGAAAGCTTGAGATAAATAAGGTTGAGATATATAATGAATTTGTATAATAAATTTGTTAATTTGGATTAACCATTTTAGACTAAATGATGACAACTTGTTTAAATAATTACCGGATCCTTTATATTTCTAGTAATGTTATCCGACCACAATTTCGGGACGTTAAATTTTGAACAATATAGAATTGTTATCCTTAGAATCCTTTATATTACCGGATAACAATTCTAAGGATATTGTTATCTACCGAAATCCTTAGAATTGTTATCTATTTTGAATTGTTACCTTAGAATTGTTATCCTTAGAATCCTTAGAATCCATTCTAAGGATAACAATTCTAAGGATAAACAATATAGATATCTATTTTTGAGAATTGTTATCCTAAGGATAACATAAATCTATATTGTTATCCTTAGAATCTATATTGTTTATCCTAAGAATTGTTATCTATTTTGAATATAGATATAGATATAGATATCTACCGAAATTCTATATCTATATAGACATCCCAATTTGTTCTAAGGATATCTATATCTATATTGTTTATCCTAAGAATTGTTATCTATTTTGAATAGGATTTCAGTAGGATAACAATTCTAAGGATTTCGGTAGATATCATACCGGATAACAATTGTTTATCCTTAGAATTGTTATCTATTTACCGGATAACAATTTCGATTGGATAACAATTCTAAGGATAAATGCCGAAATAAATAGAATTGTTATATTGTAGATAAATATTTGTTTATGGTTAGGATTTAAATAGATTGCAACATATCCTTAGAATCCTTAATCCTATGAATTATGTTATGATTTATGTTATTCATCTCCTATACAAAGAAGACTCGGTGTATTATTTTATTCAATTCCATCAGTTGAGTGTTTATTATATTTCTCTGTTTTTCTTTAACACCCTAGCGTTACAATTCAGGGCGGCCAATATTTCACTCACCGATAATGGTATATATCCGGATATCCTTCTGCCGAACGATACATGTCTGTGAATTACGTACTAAAAAGACAATTCAGGGCGGCTAATATCACATTCTTGGTCATTAAACAACAACATAATGGTATATCTGTATATATCCCTTCTACCGATCGATAGGTATATTTGAATTACGTACAAAAATATAATTCAGGACGGCAAATATCACAATTCCCAATGTCCATAATGATACATTGATACATAGCTGGATTCTATTGACATAGACATTTATATTTTAATTAATTTTTTTTGTCATATGGTAATAGTAAAATCATTTTCACTCCCTGCGTCACAATTTGTTTGGGACTTATTCATTTTTTTGCTATCCCAAAATAAGTCTCATTACTCTAAATAGACTTAAAATTTTTACTTTAATTACCTAAATTGCATCAACTCATTAATTGATGTCTCTTAAATATTGTGAAAATAATACTACATATAAAAATAATAAAAAGGTAAATTTGTCAAGTTTTAAATAACCAGATCTCCTTAAATATTGTGAGTTTTAAAAAGTCCCAAACAAATTGGGATGGAAGGAGTAGTATTGTGAGTTACAAAACGCTCAAACAAATTGGGATGGAGGAGTAGTACATTTCACGGACAAAGTTATTACTTCCATAGTTCCAAATAAGCTGAAGCGATTGCTAAAAACACGGATATTAAGGATGTGAGTTAATGTTTTAATTTGAATGCCAAAATAACTATAAAAAAAACTATTAGTCTATGATTAATACAATGTTGTGTTATTCTCTCACCCATAATAAATAAGGATAGATGTAGTAAAAACACAATAAATGTTGCAGATTGGAAATATAATCTGCTTGATTATTTTGAAACAAAATTAACTTTAATGCACCGCCGGTTATTTTAAGCGGAGGAGTATTTGACACGAATGTCACTTCAATTGTTGTTCCTTCTAAACATATATTACAGTGATCGATGCCAACGTTAAACCATCGATGATGTATAAATAAAATAAAAAAGTGGTATTTGTTTATAAGGACGTGTTTTGAGATTTAATTAGGCACTTAGGACGCACTTAAAAGATCATTAGTTATAAGGACGGATTTCTTTTATGTTTCCTAAATTACCCCCTTCTCCCAGTTTTGCCTTCTTCTCCGTTCAATCAAAAAGCCATATTTTACAAAATCTCAGATCTCACAAGCTTATACATAATCAAATCATTCAATCATTCCACCTAAACCACCATGTCTACAGGTAAGACGATGGTCGCATTCTACATGTTTGCGGTGGCTGCAGCTGTTGTTATGATTAATTTAGCTGCAGCTGCTGATACTGATACCCCTACGGCTGACTCGCCGGCGGCTTCTGCAGCTGACTCTCCGATTACGGTTCGAATCGATCCGATAGAAGTTCAATATTATTCGGTGATGAAGATGATGACGTTGATCAAATGAGCTTCATTTCTGAATTATTTAGGTCTCGTCGCGTGCAATTAGGTGTTCCGGATGATAGGGATTCTATTTTCGTTGAAGTCGGGTCTCAATCGGATTTGGAATGCACCGATGGCCTCAGAGTTACAGGTATGGGATCTGAATTAGATTCTGAAGCATTAGAAGTTGTTTCTAAAGCAGAAATTGTCAATAATAGTGATGAATTCCATGATTGTAGTTAATCGTGCACAAGATTGATTGAAATAACGTAATTTGGCTGAATTATACAATAAGCTTTATGACGAAGTCTTTCACTCATAGAATCTGTGAGCTATGAAGGAAAGGTTTTTATCATCTTCTTGAAGAAATGGTGCTCCCTGTTTGTTGTTACCCCAATTTCTTTTAGGGTTTCATGCCGTTATTGGTTGCAGTTATGTTTGTTTTGTGAATCTTTGTTAGAGAATTGAAAATCTTGTCTTGTTGTCGTTGTTGTTGTTGTTGTTCAGGTATTTGAAGTACTTGACAAAGAAGTATCTAAAGAAGAACAATGTCCGTGATTGGCTGCGAGTGATTGCTTCCAACAAGGATAGAAATGTGTCTGAACTGAGGTACTTCTACATTGCTGAAAATGAGGCTGAGGAAGAAGATTGATGTTTTTCTATTGTGTTGTGTTGTATGGTTTTTTGAGTATCAGGTTTTCCCAGTCTTTTTAGTATTTTATATATTTTAATTCCCACGATTGAGGCTAGCAGACGAATTATAAGTGTTTTGAATTCTGTTATTTCCTTTTGTTAAGGCCAGCAGCAATTTTCTGTTATTTCCTTTTGTTAAATTAAAAGGCCAGCAGCAATTTTCTAATAGTAAGAATCTTGAAGCTGCAATACATATATTTCTTGATTATAATGTTTATGCATGTTTTTTTCTTTTTGAGTGGTTTGAATATCATTTTGTCCTGAGTTTATTACAAATTGAGTTTATCACTGCATTTTCTTTTTTTTCTTAGCGTTGTTGTTTATTACATTGAAGCCTTTTTCTTTAGTTGTCATTTCTTTAGGTATAATCACTTTATAGAGTATACATTCGTGAAATTCAACGGCATCATGCAATCTGTAGAATTTCTTGTCATACGATGCATAATGGCTTAAAAACCACATTCATAGTGACTGAACTCTTGGCCGATGTCACTGTATAAATTGTTGATATCACGCATATTTATTGTCGATGTCACTGCATAAATTGCCGATGTCACTGCATAAATTGTTGATGTCACTGCATAAAATGTTGATGTCACTGCATATCTGATTGCCGATGTCATTGCATAAATTGTTGATGTCACGCATATATGATTGCCGATGTCACTGCATAAAATGTTGATATCACTGCATATATGATTGCCGATGTCACTACATAAAAATATGAATTAAGGTGAAAGATTTATGTTGATCGTAGATTTATATCAAAAAATATAGCCATTTGAAGTCGATTTTATGAAAAAAAGAAATCGATTTTATGAAATTAAGTTGGAAAAATATCAAATGTCATCACGGTGTTGCTTCATCCCGGTGATCAATGCATCCCGATGGTCTCTGCATCGCGGTGTCTCTGCATCGGGAGTGGCCACTTCATCGCGGTGTCTCTGCATCAGGGGTGGCCACTTTATCGCGATGTCTCTGCATATATGATTGCCGATGTCACTACATAAATTGTTGATGTCGTTCATATGATTGCTGATGTCAGTGCATAAAATGTTGATGTTATTGCATATCTAATTGCCGATGTCACTGCATAAATTGTTGATGTCGCGCATATATGATTGCCGATGTCACTGCATTTAAAATGTTGATATCACTGCATATATGAATGCCGATGTCACTGCATAAAAATATGAATTAAGGTGAAAGATGCTGCATCGCGGCTGTCAATGTATCGGGGTGGTCAATGCATCGCGGGTGGTCACTACATCCAGGGTGGTCACGATCGCGGTGATCAATGCATCGGGGTGCTCACACCATCGCGGTGGTCAATAAATCGCGGTGGTCACGGCATCGCGGTGGTCAATGCATCGCGGTAGTCAATGCATCGCGGTGGTCATCGGGGTGGTCACACAATCACAGTGGTCAATGCATCGGTAAAATAAAATAAATTTTAAAAAATATATATATTTTCAGCACCTGTTTTTGAAAAGAAAAAAAAAAAAAAAAAAAAAAAAAAAAATTTCCAGGCAAACTATGTTCAGCGACTGTTTGTGAAAATAAGCATGCGCATGGTTTTTTTTTTTTTTTTTCCTTCATAAGGGTATTTGGGTCTATTTACCTAATTTTTGTCCTTATAACTAAGTGTTTGTTTTGGATGTCCTTTTTGCCTAATTAAGTCCAATATGCGTCCTTTTCAATAATTGTCCCAATAAAAAATTAACAACGTGCTCTTAATTCGAAGGAATTCGAACCAAGACCTGAAAGTTATTGACGTAGTGGACAATATGGCCCAGAAGAAAAGTTCTACAGGAATTGGGCTTGAAGGCTGTCGACCCACCAACGAGAGTCCATCCAACCGTCTCAGCGGTGGCCCAAAATAGCCCAAACAAACATTAAGTCGGTTATACAGCGTTTCAACCTTGCTTAGACCTAAGTCGGTTCTAGCACTTATTTAAGGACGAAATCATCATTGTAATCATATACTTTTACACTTTTGATACAATATTAACATTTTGATACTTTTGCTTTATGAAGTGCTCTCAGACATTTATGCGAACATTTTGATACTTTAATTATACTTTGTGATTTTTGGAGAGAATTCTTGTAATTTATCTTCAAATCTAGAAGATTATTTACAGCATTGAAGTTTGCTTAAGATATTACGATTCAATTATGTTTTTGTTTACCGTTTATTGCATGTTCTTATCGTTTTTCTTCGAATCAATGCTAGAATATTGATGTAGTTAATGGAATCATTCTAGAGTAATTCGAATCTAGTTTACATGTTGTATGAACCTATATGTATGAGTAGACAACAGACTTTCGTTATGGATCGGCCGTGCCCAGACCACAAGGCGTGCGGCGTCTCGATGGCATATCCGAATAGTTATGGTTGTTCTAGCAAATTAATTACGATACCATGTATTAATTTGCATGTTATTAGTCCGCCAACTGTTAATATGCCATTGTAAGCTAGGCCCTGAAGAAGCGAAGGTTGAAAGAACGGTTACTGACGTAAGTTTTCGGATCGCAATGTTAAAACTAGTCCTAACCGGTAGTTTTCCTTGTGAGGTATTCCATCCTTAGGATAAAGCAACCCATAGAGTAGTATAGTGCACGGCTTATTTGACGTCCCAGCCCTAACACGATAGGACGGTTATAGTAACATAGTCGTTATTGTGCCCTAATACGGATTAGAATGAATTCCCGGGGTTGTAACCATTAATGAAACTAGAATTAGGTGCTTTACTTAATCATACAGGTCATACAACAAACCGAAGGAGGTTATTTCGGCGAATTATTTGATTAACTCGTTCTCGTAGTTGTTAGGTTAAATTACATTGAATTTGTGTCCCATAGTCTTTAGCTTTAGGATGTATGACCCTTATTGACAGTTTGATCCAAGACCACCTTTTATTTGTTTCTAGAATAAAGGAATGTCCTTTGATAAAAAGATCCAGGTGCATCGTCATATCAGTTGTCAGATAATGTTATAATATATCTTTACGTTAATAATCTGATTGTAGCAATCAACAAGCTAGAAGGTCAATTTCCCCCACCGTTTAAAGACTTAAATATACTCTCTTAAAAAAATTTGCATTATATATTCAAGGCTGCTACGTATTCTAATACAGTTGTCACTGTCCACCGTTGCAAATTATGTTATGCAGACTGTGAAACTCCCTCTCTCAATCGTAGACAATATTGAGCGCATTTGCGGAGATTTCTTTTGGGGCCATGATCAAGATTCCCGCAAAATGCATACTATCTTGTGGGACGCCATCTGTCAACCGAAGCTTAATGGTGGTCTTGGGATCCGGAAATTACGGTTAGTAAATCTCGCTATGTTGGCCAAACTTGGATGGCAAATACTCCAAAATCATGACAGGTTGTGGGTGAAGATTCTTAAAGCAAAATATGGCAGCCCCTCGGAAAGCCAAAAGCAAGCGCTCATTTACATGGTGCAAGATATGCGCATTGGGCCGATTCTTGCACGAGGGCTCTATGTTAATGATCGAGGGGACCTTGAATGGAGTGCAGAGTCGTCGGGTAAATTCACGGTTTCTAGTGCTTATACCATTCAGGCAAATGAGGAGTCTTCCTAAAATAATTGATCTATTTCACTATTAAATTACCAACACTCAAAATAAAATAGTCAAACAACCATATTCTAATCATCTGACATTACGACATACACTTCAAAATATCATCAAATACACAACCTCCAGAAATAAATGCAATAAACTTATTGCTTTCAGTGCTGTTTAGCTAGACATCCAAGTTCATCATCATCTGCCATATACTACGCTTTATCTGGAAAAAAAATATGAAATGGAAATCGTGAGCGCGAGCTGGAAAGCCATTTGGAACATTAAAGGTCCGCAAAGACGCAGCATGTTTCTTTGGTTTGTCCGACATGGATGTTTGCCCACTCTTAATTTCCTTTATAGACGGCATATCTCTCAAAGTGATCGCTGCCCCATTTGCTCATCCAACAACGAAACGATCCTTCATGCCCTACGCGATTGTGATTGGGCCTGGAATATTTGGAAGCTTATCATCGAGGGAAATAAATGGAGTCTCTTCAGATCCTGTGACACAATTACCACTTGGTTAGACTTATGTTTATCGTCAAACCTCTCCCGGGAACCTGACATTAATCTATGGCGTTTGATCTTCAGCGAAATGGCACGTAGCATTTGGTTTTGGCGCAATAAGACCGTTTTGGCTACGGATGAAGAACCTCCTCCGGATATGGTTTTCGTAGACAAAAGTGTAAGAAAAGCTGAAGAGTTACATTTAGCTTGGCACAATAAGTAGTCGATGTGTATACGGTAGACGGTAGAACATACCCTCCTTTTGTAAAGTTGAACATTTCTTGTTTTTTATAAAATCGATCCCCATTTAACAAAAAAAAAAAAGATTCCAACAACTGTCTTATTTTTATTTTTCTTTCTATATAAGCATTCTCTAAACCAAGAAGTATTTGCAAATTAATTCTGACGCCAAAGTTTGTTGAGAAAATTTTGTTTATACAATTATGTCTAAGATGTTTTACTACTTGGTCCTGGTTTTGCTAGTTTCATCATCAGGCATTAATTAATTTCAGAATCTCCTTTGCTTTTTAATGTTGCTTGCATTGCCAACGTACTCTTATAAGAGTTAAACATGAAGAATTAACACGATTTGTCTTCTCTTTTTTTTGGCAGTCATGGCCGAGATTGATAAAGGTTCGAAGTGGAAGACGGCGTCAAGGACGAGATCAGTGTTGACAGAAGACCGTGAACCGCCTTGTAGTTACAATCGTTGTACCACCATTGATGAGTGCTCAGATGGATGCCCTTGTAATATACATTGTCATGACGAGTGAGAGAAAATGATTACAGAACATGCATCCTAGCAGTACTGCATTGTGTCACAAACTTTTGCCATTAATTACACTTTTCTAGTCCTTGATTAAACAATTATGATTCAAATGAATCTATCATGATCAATGATCTATAAGAGTGTATTATAATGTCACAATATCGTTGTTATGTCTCAAACATTTTCGTTGTGTAATAAGCCAGACTGTGTGTATCGAAGGATGCATGCATGAATGATGTACTCCAGTTGGATGTGTTGTTTGTATGTGTTTAAAATATCAATTTCTCTACTTGATCTAATTAAGTGGCTCCGGCCATCTTTTGTCAAATTGTATCTGGTGCAAAATCAAAGTGTCAACAGATTAACTAATGACACAAGTATTTTTAGTTTTGTTTTCTCCCTATTAATTAATCATCAAAAATATATTTCCTTCACATCATCGTACTATTGTTTATTTATATATTTTTATATATACACCAAATCATCATCATGTAATGTAATTTTGATGTTAGGAGTCTTGGTAAGTGTCTGCTATATAATTAAAAGGGGCCGGCGGCCGGTGGCCGGCGGCCGGCGGCCGGCGGCCAGCCAGGGTGCTCAATTTATTGCATCGATCACTTGTGTGCATGTGTATGATGTAATTCTAGCTAGTGCAGATCAGTCCCTATAGCTAATCCAGTGAAGGACTTTCTATAGTACTACACATTGATTTACATTCAAAGAGACTACTTAGCGGCCGGATCTACGTGCCGGGTCACGTGACCTTCTTGAATTTTTCTTTTTTAAATAAATAAATAAATTTGCAAACGAGCGTCATTTTGGTAATAAAAAAAAATCAAATTTTGACTTAATTATCCGCCGAAATTTCACCTAATTACCCGTCCAACCTGAAAACGGCAGGGTTCTTATATTTTTGTGACGGGTACTACACTGAACTTTTGCTGTGGATCCACCACTGCAGTACTTAGGCTCGATCTCGAAAATACATTCTTGATTTACAAGTTTCCCGGACTGCAGCAGACACCACTCCCCATCAACGTAAATATAGCACAGATATACTTGATCACTGAGTATGGTTTCTTGGAGCCGAACTTGCTAAAAAAAAAACACCAATGACTACTGCTATGGACTCTTCACCTTTTCTTTTCAAACTAGAGCTTAGTTGTAAATTTACTTTATTTCAGTTACACACATGCACGTCCGGACATCTCATTTGATGTGCATACCAGTTTCTTGCATCTCCTATGGAGGGCTCATTAATTTGCAGGCTACTCATGAGTCACACAGTACTCAGGTATTTCAATTAAGGCAGTTTTTGTCAGGGTATCATGTTTTCAGCCACCTTTGATCTTCAACTCAAGGCCTATATATATTGACTTTGATTGGGCTAATTAATTAATTTCTCACACGCTCAGCGTTTTTATTACAACTGGTTATGCTATCTTCCTTGTACCTTGATTCTGTGATTCCTATATATATGCAAATGAAGGCCACACACACACACACTAACTGAATTACAGGTTAGCAAGGACGGAAGCCTTTAATTATATACACTAAATGTATTTCCAAAGAAAATTACTGTCACCGCATTGTGTCGTTACAAGCTTATTCATAGTAGCCTCTATTATATATGTTATGGAAAATTAGGGATAAGGACACAATCTGGAATATTATTAAGTAATGTGAGACATTTACATATTTTTAGGGAATGAGGAGAAGGACAAAAATATTTAAATGATTGAGTAGAAGGACAGTCTTTTGAAACTTTGCATAAAGAAAAACTATTTATCCATTATCGAAATTCACTTGTGTTGAAATTCTTTGTTTAAATTCATTCACCGAAATTTTTATCGAAATTCACTAATTTTCAAAATTCATTGTCGGGATTCAGCGATTTTAAGGATTCTTTGTCAAAATTCACTATCGAAATTCATTTGATTTGGGATTCACTAAGGAGATTCATTTGATTTTGGGATTCATTTATTTGTCTTCCATTTATAAAAATTATGCGATTGTCCTTCTCCATATAAAAATATGTAGTTGTCTGTTGTTTAATAATATTTGATTGTGTCTTATCCCTAATTTCCCATATTTTTTATAGGAGAAGGACAAATTGCATAATTTTATAGCGAGAAGGACAAACAGTGAATCCCAAAAATCGGTGAATCTCAAGTGAATCCGAAATCGGTGAATTTCGATAGTGAATTTCGACGATGAATCCGAAAATTAGTGAATTTCGACAATGAATTTTGAAAATTAGTGAATTTCGGACGATGAATTTCGGCGATGAATTTAAGCAGTGAATTTTGAACACAAGTGAATTTCGGACGATGAATAAATAGTTTTGTCTTTATGCAAAAGTTCAAAAGATGTCCTTCTCAATTGATGAAATATTTACATCATCCTTCTTCTCCTCATTCCCTATGTGTTATGACATAACGTGGTGATATAGTATCATCATTCTCAATGAAATATATATATATATATATATAAGCAGTGATGGGCCAGAATTTTTTCCAGTGGGGCCAAAGTCAAAAAAAAAAAAGTGGGGCCAAAGTCAAAAAAAAATGTAGAAAAACATGCACAGCGGCGGGTTTTGAACAAGTGACTCAAGTATAGTAATAATACTTCTAACTAGTTGAACTAAATAAGCAATTACACTAGAATTTATCGAAATAATATACATACACGATCTTTAATATTATTAGAGGGTATCTTAGTAACCGTACGAAAATTTGAGTGGGGCGTGCACCCCCACTCGACACATTAGGTCCGTCCACGTATATAAGGATAGTAAAAACACAAGCTAGCTAACAAACTTTGTTATTTACACGAGCAAGCGTGCTTGATTGCACATGGATAGAGACAATTTGTTAACTTGTCCAAAATCTCCGCCATGTTCGGTCCGCACGTACTAAAAAGCGAACATTGATTTACCACATCCATAACCACTGCAAGCTGTTGAACATTCACATAGCCGCCGTCACCAATAAGTTTCGGATCGAGTAGTTCGACCAAGTCCTCCGTTCTCCGGCAATCCTCGATCCACTCGGCTAATGTCGTTGACCACTTGTGTTGATCGACTTAAGCCACATTATCAACTCAAGAAGAAAAACTCCATAGTTATAAAATCGGACTTTTGTGAAACTAAACCATTAGTCGGATAACTAATGTCGATGTAACCAAAGCGTTCCTTTTATACTAGCGGTGTGGTTGTATTTATTGTTGAATCATTATCATCATGTCTAGTTTACGAGCACGAAATCAGCTGACTTGGCGTGATCGTCGTCTATTAAGTATATTTGATGATTTTATATCGCGGTGGATGACAGGTGGATCGTTTGCATTGTGGAGAGTGGCGGAGCTACAAACAACCAAGAAGCAACTTGATCCAGAAAAATTACATTAATATATGTACAAAGTATATCGATTGCCCCCCCTTAAATTTTTATTTGCCTTTAAAAATTTTATTGCCCCCTTACCGAAATCCTACGCCGCCACGATTGTGGAGGTAGTTTATGGCTCGAGCAATGTCTAAGGCAATGTTTAAGCGATTAGATCAAGAGAGTGGTCCTATGTTTTTGCCTTCTTGTGTGTGCATTCTGTCAAACACTGTTTTCTTTTGTGTGTACTCAATGCTAGAAGTTGCTCTCCTGCAAATTTATTAGCTTATCGATCAAGATCGTATTTTATATTTAATAGCTCATCCAAAATATAGAGTCCCCACCTACGGCTGTCCCAATCGATCTTTTGGATTCGGGATCTTACACATGACAAGAGGTGGAAGAAAAATAAAAAGACTAACCAAAGTCATATAATTGACCAACCGAGACAAGACTCGTAGTAAGTTTTGGAATACAATAAAAATCAGGGAGGGAGAAGTGTGGAGTGTGGATGTGACCAATGCCGATCAATGGCAAGGGTGTGCCACCAAGCGTCATAATAGTAAGGAAGTAAAATCGAGAAGACATAGATGTAAAAGAAGAAAAATCAAAGACATAGGATATGAGGCTCCATAGTCCAAAACCCATAAAGGTGAATTTGTACTGAACCATTCAAAGGTGGCAAACTGATGTAGAGCAGTAGAGCGTGAATCTGGAGACCGAGGCACACTCGACTTTGAGACCGAGGCGGCTAGCAAGAAACCTTTGAAACTACTCCGCAAAGAGTCTATAATAGGATTCGCGAGAAGAATCCACGATCGAGTCCACGAGGGATGGACCAACACACAGCTGACCATATGATGAGAGCTAGTAAGGGCCTACCCTTGCCCCATAGAGGATGACCGTTTTGCCCAAAGACGCGTTCTGTGTTGTTGGGATCTATCACCTTGCTTGAACCATTTGCTTTCTGTCGTGCTAACAATTGAGGACACTGATTTTTCCAATGCCCTGGTTGCTTACAATAATGGCCGTCTCGACCTATTTTAGCGTTTGACTTGTTTTGTTGTGCGGGGGTTGCTAAAACAGATGCAGATGGAGTGTGCACTCCATTTTCGATTTGAGTCTTGAGGCGAGTTTCTTGACCAAAAACTTATGAAGAACATAATCAACATAAGGTAATTAAATGAGTACGATGCAAGATGGGCCTTACGACAATTTTCATATTTTGGTGAAGAGCCATCAACAAGCCCGAACAAGGCGTTGCTCCTCCCTACGAGAAATATAAGGTGCAAGTGCCCTCAACAAAGCAGATTTAGTCATAGTTCAAAGAAGCGGTAATTTGAGAATAAAACACGAGTACTTCAATCATTTTGTGACATGGCACGAATATCAACTTCCAAGCTGATATTTGACAACAAAATTAGAACGCACATACAACATTTCCAAATAGTCCCAAACCTTTTTAGCGATATCATACTTGGCGATTGCATACCAATCATATTTTCAATGAGTTATTAATCCAAGTAATGATCTTTGAACAACAAGTATCCCATTTTTCCATCAATTCAACATACTTTTCATCGGTAGGTTTAGGAGCCACAATAATACTAGAAATATAACCCCACATTTGCTTGTCTTTCAGTAAAGCGTACATAACAATGTCTATTTATTCGAGACAAATATTGATCCGGAAAACATAATGTTCTTGGCACTGTAACATGGTGAAAACCTTTTACGTAACGTATGTAATGTTGTTTTATTTGGATTTGAGTTTGGTCAAGAAAACATAAACTTTTCACCGCAATATTGATGAAACGTGTTCCAAATGTAAGAAAATGCCCACACGCATATAAGAGAGCGTGTAAACAAACCAAGCAGAAAACAATTATTCCTACCCATATCAAGTCCATAAAATAGGTTAAAAGTATACTATAAGTTGGATAGAATATATACAATTTTCGACTTATTTAGGGTCAACATGACATGCATGATAAATGTTAAAAGCGAAGCTCACGTATTCTCGCATTTGGCATGTGTAAAACTTATGGGAGTTATTATTTACACCCCACCTAATCTACCCACACACCACTATACACATTACACCACACCTAATAATCAAATCTACTTTTACACCACACTTAAATTGCAATATATTTATTTATTTATTTGCACAACATGCTTAATTACAATTTTGCTACACCTACTTACACACCCCATTTTCATTGTATTTCCACTCCGAAAATATATTACAAAAAGGTCCCAAACTTTTTATATCATATTTACTTTATCTTCATTTCATATTATCTTCTTCATCATTTTCTTCTATGAATTTTCCATCATCATTCCTTCATTCATCAAACCCTACATCTTCATCATCACTATACCCTTCACACCACATCTTTAAACTCCATCATTCTCAAACTCTTACTCTTGTTTCATCTTCCTAATTTTTCATCATCTTCATCTCACTAATATATCTAAAACCCTCAAATTTTTAATAAAGACAATTCTCATTCTCAAAACCTTTCATCATCTTCATCCTCTTGAAACCTTAACACGATCTTCTTCCCATGAAATTCGAATGTTCACATAGTTGGGTAATCATTATGGAGCAATCCATTGAGTCACAAACCCCCCATTGGATTAAGTGGGTTATCAAAAATACTCACCGATGGATAACTAAATTTTGCTTTGGCACCAGGAAGATTTGACAAACCTAGTGAGATATTTTCATTTGGTGTGCCAAGAAGCTTCAAAATCGCCACACATCATATTAGTTGGTTCCAAATAATAGTAGAGAGCAAATCCATTGACATTAATCCAAAATACATCGAGCGAATGTGAACAACTTTTACCTTATCGGGTTGATCTACTTGACTTTTCCATCGAATAAGACCCGACCCTTTGGTAGTCGGTTTTCTGGTGACATTTTCTTGGTTGGTTCAATAAGAAATGCAACATTTTCTGGTGATATATAATTCCAACTGACATTTTCTTGGTTGGTTCAATAAGGGATTTGTTTGTTAATGAGAAGAGGATGATGATTATAAGAAGAAGAAGTTGAAGGAGAAGAAAAATAGGTTGAAAAGAGGAGGAAGATGAAGTGGTTGAAAAAAAAATAAAAAAGAGGAAAGTGGGGAAGAGTCGATCATGAAGTTTTTTTTTTTTTGGGGAGGCGTGTTTGGAATTAGTTGAAAATAGTTTGAGGTGTAAGTATAATTTATAAAACTTGGTACTAGTAAAATTTCATTAGTAAAAGTGTTCTTTTTTAATTCCATAATCTAAATGGGGTGTATAGGTAGAATGTGGGACCCAAAACATAAATGGTGTGGTATATCAAAAAGGTTTTTATTTCTTAAAGCAATAGGGTGTATGGGTAGAATAGATGGGGTGTAAATAAAGCTCCCCAAACTTATTTAGTGTGAAAATACAGTCTTTAATTATATAATTTGTGAAATAGATATTCTAGGGACTTGGTAAAGAGTTTTGCTTCACAATTCCAGTCAATTCTTAACTACGATATTATATTTGAAAGTAAAGAAATTTCCTTACAACCAACTTCACAATCCCGGAATTCTGTTTTTTTTAATGCTTTGAACAATTAAGTGCACCCCAAATTGGATAATCTGCTTTGAAAATTACCGTGAATGGAATTTTTGCAATTCAGAATGACCCAAACCTGGATGATCATTAGTGTTTTATTTATTTATTTTTTTAAATCTTTGTCACAGTGATCATTTTATTTGACAACAAGATACGAATGAGTTGTAATCGGTAAAATATGGTTTACTTTATTCCTACCCGTACACACGGAAGGAGTCTTCAATATAGCTAGGACAGAAGCAGACATCACTCTCAAATCAACGTAAATATTGCACAGATATACTCACTGAGTATGGTTTCTGTTGTAATGGAATGCAAGTAAAAAACCATAATAACAAATTAATCAACGTAAATGTAACAAACAGGGACAGAAAACACGAAGAACACAGCGATTTCACGTGGTTTCTGATGTTGTGTCTACGGACATAGAAGAAGATATTTAATTATTATGCACAGAATATTACAAGATACTTGTTGCCTTGTCTAGGTTAGAATAATAGCTTGGAAACTAAATCCTAGTCGCCATAATGACCCACTGTGTATTTGCCAGAAATATATACCCCAGATGTTTTTGATAGATCGCTTGCTAGATTATGTTTTGATGTCTATAATGTTAATCCGATTAATTGTAATGATATCATTACTCAATAAAAATGCTTTAATTATATATTCAAAGATTCCAAGAGCGCCATCAACAACAACTGTCAATTTTCCTCCTCCACTTAGAGGAGTTAAAATAGTATTCTAAAGAAAGGCTTTAATATTTGGAGAGATCGAGGGAAAATGATAAAAAAAAAATTATAAAACGAATAAATAGGACACATTCCTTTTTTTTAGTTGTAAAAAAGATAAAAAAAAAAATTCAGACGGACAAAAATGACCCTGATAGCGCGTCCTCGTCCTCAGGTACATGGTTTGAATCAAACATGACTTGATCTGCTGCTTTTTTTTTTTTTTTTTGTTTTTCTTGTTTTTCAAACATCCGTAACTTTTGATTTATAACTCCGATCATGAAATTTTTCACCAAAATTCATAATTTTTTTGCTCTTTTATTTGAGCCCATATACGAAACCCTTCCGACATAAATTTTGAAAGCCGAAAAAATATTTGCATTAACCGGGCGTTTTTTTATAAACAACCGTAACTTTTGATTTAGAACACCGAGCATCAAATTATTTCACCAAAGTTCATATTTTTTTTATCTTCATTTTGAGACCTCATTTGATAACTTTTCGACGTAGTATTTGAAAGCCGAATTTAATTGCAGCATTTACACTAACACGATGATCGATGAAATGTGATGTCGAAATGATGTCGATGATCGATGATCGGTCTCGTTTAAGGCTTAATTCAAGTTATTACTTCAAGGCACATATCTGGCTCATTTAAGGCTTAATTCAAGGGACACAATATCATATCTGGCTCATATAAGGCATACAATATCACTAACAGTATCATATAAGGCATACAGTAACAGTATCAATAAACAGTATCAGGCTCATTTAAGGCTTAATTGAAGTGACTACTTCAAGATACACATATCTGGCTCATATAAGGCTCATTTAAGGCTTAATTCAAAGGACACAATATCATATGTGGCTCATATACAATTCATTGTTTATTTGGGATAATCTTAGAAACACCTGAGAAGCTCAATTGCTAGGGGAATGAAAAGGCTCAGCAGCTTAAACCGGTACTTGCAACTCATGATTATGAGCCATTTATTTTATTAATATCTTTGGCATTTACACTTGCATTGTGACAAGGCGGTTTTGCAATCAAACGACCTCGGGTAGCCCCTGTATTATAATAGCATTTCTTCATACACTTGGTGTGCGAAGTTCCACCCCACAAACACTTAGCCATGCATTTCATGATCAACCCACAAGCCGGGCGGTTGAAATTCATCGATTAACAATGCATTCTTCGCAATCGGTGGTGTCTCGAACTTGAAGAGCATGCTAATCTAGGCATGGCCATCTTTGATGCCAATAGCATAAACAAAAACTATCACTGGGGAGAGAGGATCCAGACTCCTTTTTATGGACCTGCAGATAACGCAATTCAAAGAAGCATAGAGACTAGAAAGTTTAGAATTCTTGGCATTTGCACATGATATTTCTATGCACCCAGTAATCAAACTATCACTCTTAGATTCTTTCTGATTTTTAGATATAAACTGAACATTGAACAACCAAATCAACTTTATTCAAAAGAAATTTGATAATATATACAAACTTGAAGGTTTTTAAGCATGTAAACTGTACAGTGAAAAAAATTGACTCACCAAGATGGAAAAGGTCCCTGTAGTAAACAAAAAGTTATGCCCTGGCTATAAAACAAAAAATTGAACAATGAGCTTATTACTAATATACGAGTTTAAGGTGTGACGTAAGATAATGGGGCTATTAAAGAGAAACTAACAACAGGAGTTAAGAAACTCTTAATCCTTGTTACCAAATTCTGCTTTCAGTTTTTCGAGGATTTTGAGGATGACATCGCCGGGTTTCAGTTTAGAACCAAAGCGAAGGGAGGAGTAGTATCTGGGTCGTCGGCGGTGGCGCGGCGGGTTTCTTCTTGTCCACCATTACTTTCAGCTGGGGTTCCAATTATTTGGGGCGGCGAGAGGCGGGAAATGGAAGTAGAGGAGAAGGAGGAAGAAGACAGTCTTTTGGAAGATAAGGGTAATTTAGTCCCATCGAAATTATTTGTCCTTATTGCAACTAAAAAATATGTGTGGATTAATACTTAATTAAGGGAAAAAATGGAATTATACCTAATTTTTCCTAATATTTATTCAAAGGTTCCAAGAACTATGAACAAAAGCTGTCAATTTTCCTCCACCTCCGAACGATTCAAAAGCGAGAATAGTGATGGTAATTTCTTTTTTTTCTTTCAATATAAGGTATGTCAAGTCCAAGAAATATTTGCAAATTTAGTAACATAGATGCGGTGTCGGAGTCCCCGAGAATGTCATGTACGGAATCCGTCTGAATTTACTCATCGACCAAAAGGAGGAAATCCGTCCAAATTTTGGACGGATTCGATCAAAATTCAATAAGAACATTGGTATAGTGTCATAATAATGATGTCATGTGTGGTCACTACCGTCCAAAATTAATGATTCTTTTGACTAGCCATGGTGTCAAATGGAAGACAAGACTTGACATCAGATCGACGATATTTTTGAAAAAGTGAAATCAAAGTGTAGTCAACGTCAAAACATAAGCAATTATTTTAGAAAAAGAAAGACATATGTATTTGTAAGGAGATTGTGACTAAATAATTTGTACAGTGTCCAAATGAGGATGTCATGTGTGGTCGCTATAGGTATGACACATAGGTACAGTGTCAAGTCCTAAGGAACATGGGCTTTATGAATATGATCAAGTGACGGAATCCGTCCAAAATTCCGTCCAAATTATGACGTAAGGCTGATTTTTTTGGATGGAATCCGTCTAAATGGAAACATTTTCGTCCCTAATTTTAAGCGGGAATAGTGGTCAAAATGAGGATGTCACGTGACCTCACCTTGCACCCCGCCTAAATAAGGATAGAAAAGTTTCCATTTAGACGGAATCCCTCCTAATTTAGACGGAATCCAATTAATGCTTCTTTTGACTAGCCATGTTGTCCAGTCTGAAGACAAGACTTGACACTGTACCTATGTGTCCTACCTATATGTCATTTATGGTCACTATCGGCGGGTCCCACACTTCAAGTACTTGTGAGTTATGAATTTAGGCAGGCCATATAGGTACAGTGTCACTATAGACGGGCCCCACACGTCAAATGGTTGTGAGTTATGACCGTCCAAATTGGACGATTCCGTCCAAATATTGGACGCTCCCGTGCAAATGTGCACGAGTCATAATTCCCACCGACCTTCTCAATCAATGTTTCTTTTGGAAAAAAAATCTATATAGTGGCAAATCCTTTAAAAACCATTCATCCCTCTCAGTTCTCGTTTATTTTACTCATATAATATCTTCTAGTGTTCCTTTCAATGGCTAACCCACATGCTACTGTGTTCATTTCTAATGACGAAATTGATTTGTCATTGACGAGTAGTCTATCATAAGCGCGTTTCACAATGTAAGAGAGAGGCGTGAGTACGTGACTAACTGGATGGCAAGAGTCGTAGATTTACAGAGGCGAATGAACATGGAGAGTCTTCCTAGTTTGATCGGCAACTTGTTCCGAGATAACGGTTGGCATGGTGTCCCCCAAAGGCCATTAAGCTTTCATCATGTGAATCGATCTATTGTGCGTGAATTCTACGCTTGTGTAGCTACGACATGAGCTCAATGAGCGGTGCATCGAGTGCGAGGTGTTCTGCTCGTTTTGAATAATACATGGATCAATATGTATGGCATGGTGAACTACACCACACCGACATTTGATTTATGCGCACTTGCGCACGCATCTATTACATCATACTTTGGCGTCGGAGATATATTCTCTCCAGGATTCGAATGAGATAGCAAAGGGCAACGCGCGAGCGATGGATATATATTTTTCCGTATCTCATCACAAATATGCGTGCGTGAGGTCCGCGGAGGTGCGAATATGTGAAGATGATGTGACATACGGTCATGATGACATTATCACCTACAAAACTTTTAATCAAGATGACTTTTAAGGTTTATTTTTCACGTGCAAGTTATTTTCTTTTAACAATGAAGAAAGTTGTAGACTTTGTTGAAGTTTCATATGTTGCTTTATGATTTTAGTTTTTCTTTTTAGTCTCTAAACTCCATGATCACATTATTTTTCTTCCTCCTCGTAATTAAAGATATTGGATTTTGCTTTTAGAAATCATCTCGGGCTTCTACGGTTCTCTTTGCTATATAGTTCTATGTGTTAAAAACAAAAGACTTTGTTAAAGTTGGTGATTTTTGTTGTATGATTTCTTGTCTTGACCAATCTTTTTTCTAGAAATTGTATTGGATGATATTAGACAATCACATGAGGTGGTTATTCCATCTCAGTAGAGAGGACTATAACATTGATTTGCAAAGAAAGAAAGTAGGAAACTCCAAATCAAGAAGTGGAATGCTCTTGGATAAGCTGTCTCCCAATTTGGATGGCGGAGTCATTGGACTTTTTATTGCACATAGTCATATTATATTATTATGCTCGGTGTAGAAGCAGGCATCGATTTTCTCTAAAACTACGTTTCTCCCATGGTGGGTTCAAGTTTGGTGGGCATGATTACGGGAGAGAAATCAAAGCTATAATGATGATGACTATATCATTTTCCATAAATTAAGTCGTTTAGTGTAACAAGTATCTATTTTGGTGTCACATTGGTCATTCTTTGGAAATCAATGTGATATAACATTCAACCCAACGGAATAATAAAAATTTATGTTACAATCGTGATGGCTTACAAAATTAACATCAACACATCTTTGAAATAGAGATTTATTCAATTAGGAACAAGCGCACGAGTCGAACATCTATTCCTTTTGTGTCCGGGGTTACATGATCGAGCAATTCCTACCGGAACACAGGTTTGTCCTCTCGGTAGGCATCCCGCTAGTCCTAGCACCGGAGGCTCACCTTGAGAAGGAATCCTCAGGGTCTGGGTCGGCCCCGCCTAGCTCCCGTGCACTCTGTGTTTCTCCTCCTTCCTCACTCTCTACAGGCTCAAAGCGGAGTGAGGGAAGGTTGAGTTCTAATCCATTCAGGAAGAATCCAATCATCCTCGATTGGAACAGGAAAACGCATCCTTCATATATACGTTGGAAACATGCGGCTTTGTTGTATTGAGAACAATAAGTGTACGGACTCGCAATGTGACTGACTTATAGCATGAAGCAAGCATGTACGCAAGGTAATCAAGTCCTCGAAGCGCCATAATAACATTTCTTCGTAAGCATATTTACTTTCTCACTTTGGTATCGATGTCCCCAACTTGGCCGGTCTCGGTCGATCCTGAGTAGTGTGAAACTCCTTCTGGCATGCGAAACATCATTCAAGAACTCTTCAGGTACAGGGCTTAACACGGTACGACACGAGTCCGCAAGTTCTCTCATCTCACAATGCCAACACTGCAACACTCCCCTGATGTGGTCAAAGAGATTCACGATACTCATCTTATACGCATCCCTAATGACGTTGTTAAAGCTTTCAGCATGGTTGCTTGTCATTATTGCGTAACGTGTACTCGAAAATTGTGATCGTGCCCATTTGTCGATTCCAATCTCCTGTAGATAACGTGAAACTGGTTTGGTTGGGTCTCTATCCATCTCTATTATCTTCTGAAATAATATTTTGAATTACGTTTCCGAAAATGTATAAGCGGCTTCCCAGAAAGTGTATGGACAATATCCCATGCTCCCGAATTTTTTATTGAGGTTCATAACGATGTGGTGGTAGCGATAACCATCATGGTAAGCGCCACGGAAATACATTTCTAACGGCTCCAATGATGCACGCCCCTCATGCGATATGAAAACCAAGTCACTACGTTTCCGATTATCGACTTCACGTTTTCCATGAAATACGCCCACGCATCAAGGCTCTCTCCGTCGGTCACGGAAAAAGCTAACGGAAAGATATGGTCGCCCGCGTCTACACCGACTGCTCCTAACAATGTCCCCTCGCATTTTGTTTTCAGATGTGTACCGTCCACAATTATGATAGGTCGACAGTGCTTAAACCCCTCAATACTAGAACCCAAAGCCATGAAACAATACTTGAACCTGCCAATCGCATCAGGAACAATGTATGTGATGGTTCCAAAATTTTCTACCTTCAACATGTAAAAGTAGGCGTGTAATTTGGAATAAGACATTTCTACGTTTCCACCGATCAATTCCAAGGCTTTCTGTCTACATTGATACGCACTTTGATAATTAACGTCTATGTTGAAAGCTTTTTTGACCTCAGCTTGTAAAAATTTTGTCGTGAAACCGCTGCCGGGTTTTATGAGGCTATCCCTTACGAAACGACCTATAGGTCCAGGCTTGGCTTGTCTATGATTGTCAGTCAATTGCGCCAATCCACAAGTGTGGGTTTCAGTGTACGCGGTTATCTCAAAGTTCATACAACGTTGTCCGTCCCTTGCATCCACATTCGAATCAACAACCTTCCATTCGCATCGTTCTGAAGTATAACATCATAATTTTAACTTTTCCTTGTCAGACCTAACGAGTTTCCACATGTAGTCGTGTTTCAATGCGTGGTAACCCATTTTATCCTTCATATCCTCCTTGTCTCTATACTTTTTACCAATAAACAATACATCTGGATTATCGGCCTGAAACGTCTCAGCATGTGGACATGGAGGAATTTGGGACGGGTCCATTCCAGACCCGAAATGAGCACCTCTATTGCGATTAATACTTGCCATACTAAATGTGTGACGATTGTCGTGGTTCATTGTAAAGGTCTTTCATCAAATAACTCATGAAAGATCCGTCGATAGTGAGGCCCGTTTGCATCGGTGCTTGCATCGCTGTTTGCATAAACTGCTGGCTTGTTCCATCTATATGGAGATTACGACTAGTCTGACCAAAATTATTCCAACATGTCCCAGCTTCAGTCACTGGTTCATGCCTCGTACCACTAGTTTGCTGCCTATACGGTGTGTGGGTCGTCTGATCTAAATTCTGCCAAGGCATTCCAGCTTCATTCATAGATGCACACATTCTAGCCATAGGTTGTTCACTATAAGGTATGTGCAATGGCTGACTAATCATATTTGCAATAAATCCCCAATCGTAGCCACGTTCACTTGACAAGTCAATTACTTGATCACCGAAAGTTGTATTCGGTTGGATGACAATTTCATGAGAAATTTGAGACTGGTGGAGTACGTACAACATGCTCAGGGGAATTCCGATTATAATAAAGTTCGGGTGTAAAATCCTCAATCCCTCTATCATTTTCTTCAACTATCGGTTGTTCATTTAAGTCAAATGCGTTGTCGTATATGTCTTCCGAGTCATCATCAGCAATAACCGGTTCAGCGTTAACACAAAGCTTGACGGTTTCTAGCCTAAGCAGATCATCAATTAATGTACCCTAGCCATGTCTCATCATCCAAAACATCAATCGGCCCCTCGTATTTTGCGTACAAAAGTTTCATGACCAATGTATTTTTTGATACATCAATTCCTACATTCCCACACACTTTCTGCTTCACTTCATCCAATGTCATATCGGTTTTTACATGAATCAAATAAAATTTTCCTTTTCTATAAGACCATCTGTCGCTTCCTTCGTTGTATATCCACTCTCCACCAAATTCAAACTTAACGGACACAATGTATGTTATCTGTGAAAGAATTATAAATTTATATCAGTATACAGTGGAGATATTAATATAAAATAATATATAAACAATGAATATATAATATGTTTGTATATATGTCATCATATTGTCAGTGTGATACACATAGATACGTAATAAGTACAAGTGCGTATATATATTAAGTGTGTGTGTGTGAGTGTGAGTGTTTTTGCGATGTTAAGATATGATATTTTGTATAAGTATATGTCAAAAAGAATGACACGATTATTAATAAATGAGGATACTTATACTCACACACACACACACATAAATATATATATATATATATATATATATACACACACACACACAGAGAGACATATATATATAAATATATATATATATATATATATATATATATATATATATATATATATATATATATATATATATATATATATATATATATATATAAACGAAATGTCTTATCATCTATTTTTGTTTTTGAAACATCGTTGTTTGGTGTTGTGTTGTATTGTGTTGTAACGTTAGGGGTAAGAAAAGAAGATAATATTATTTTTACCAACGTCATAGAATACTTGATGATAACGAAGGAGAACGGATGCGGACGGAGCGCGCGAGCGTAACTTATATTTTCAATCTAACGGGTGCCTCACTTCCCGGTGAGGATTTACCAGTCTGCTGAGAGACAGGAAAAGATCTTTCTGTTGAGTGAGGCGCAATGAAATTTCTACGAACTACCTACCAGGAGCCCAATACAAAAGCTGGATGTAACGCCCGATTTTTGAACTGGGTACATTCGAATTCTATAATATTTTCAAATCATAGTCACTATTTTCAGTATTATCAAGTTACATTATATTTTTACATGCGTAACTTTAATGTTCTATTATTTTGATAGTAAATAATTTTTTTTCTTCTTTATATCTTGATTTTATGAAATTTCACAATTTTAACAACTATATAGTCAATAAGATTTACAAATACTATTTCTTGACAAAATATTATAAGACAATAATTGTGCAATACTTATTTAAATTATATATAATAAAGAATTATTTTAAAGTAGTCATAAATGTAGGGTGAAGGGTACGTTTTATAACTTCAGTTTTTGTAGGTGTGTGGTAATTATATTCTTTATCTTAGTTATCATTATTGTTAAGTAAATAAACTGAAACAACCTGCATTATTATCACATGATAAATTCTAAGAATTGTGTATCATTATATATTAGGAAAAGATATTTAACTTGAATTATCATTAGATGTGAAAACGTTACTATAGTTAAATACAAATGCTTTTAATTTATTAGAATATCCTTTCAGTTACTTGAGTTACAAACACAAGACTTTATGTCTTAGACTTTAAGACTCCACCTTCATTATCAATCGATCCGGCTATAAAAATCTGAGTATCTTCTCCACACATATACCTTCAACTCTTTTGTTTCACACACCTAAATAACACCATATCACTCATATTCCATAAAACCTTGCTGCTTTATCAATAGAACGGAGTGGCTGATCAGATTACGTTCCTTCCGTGTTCCAATCACGAGTAAAGAAGATGGTGGAATACATTCCGCCCTTTTTGCCTCTTGTAACACCATGGACACCACCATGGAGGTCACCCAGCCATTCTCATTTTTTCTTCCGACGTCTGCCTTACATACAGCCTTCAACGTCACCGACGTTGAGCCGCCCGGAGTAGCCATATCCACCACTGACCCATCCAAAGACCCTCTTACTCATCATTTTCATCAGTATCAAAGATTTATGAAGCCAACTTTGATAGCCTCTTCATAAATAAATACAAAATCGTCCTTCAAAATAAAGTTGCTACTGCATATTCATTCTTAGTTGTCATCATCATGTAATCAACTCTATATATCTGTTGCCACATCGAAATCAATGAATCAACGTTTTTATTTGCTATTGCCGAATCATGTTTTATATTATTGGCAAATATTCTGTGTATATATCGAATGAACTTTTAAATTCGGAAGTCATTTTTAAATGATTTTTTTAAAATTAAACGACTTGATTTGAGCTAGTGCACAATTTTATAAATAAATAAAACTGATACTTGGAATTGACGGTTAATCTTGCTCACTCGCTCGCTCGCTCGCTCGTGGTAACGAAAGTGTCAAAGCTCACGGTGGCTAGGGAATTAGAGCTCTTGCTCTCAGAGAACGGCTAGTCACCGGTCTCGGGGCCTCTTGACTCAAGTCTTTCCGACGATGAGAGCTAGAGTGCTTGCTCGTAGGAGTGGGGGACGGTACCTTTTCCCCAAAGATTCATGCTACTGACCGGGAAAGCAAGAAGTGGCGGTTGGTTGTGCGTGGAGTCTAAGGCATGGACGATGGGGTTGGTTGGGGCCGTGTAGGAGGTTTGCACGGTGAAGGTTGATTCTTTTCCGACAATCGACCGGAGTTGTCGGGCATGGCTAGTGCTCGTGGAGTGCGATTGAAATCCATATGGTAAAACGGTGTTGTTAAGCGATCTTGACTCATCATTCGATCAAAATTGGTGCTTGTAAATAAAACTTGACATGATTTCTTAATGCTCGTGCATTTCAATATTAAAATTTGATCTTTTCATTTGTTCAATCAATTAATAATTAAAAGACTTCTACTGTTATTTCTAAAAGTTGATCAAAATATTTTATTTTTATAAATTATTATTATTATTATTATTATTATTATTATTATTATTATTATTATATATATATATATATATATATATATATATATATATATATATATAGTATAACACTTGCACACGTGGTTCATATACAAGTATTTTCTTGACGCCTCGTTTTCTTTGTTTTCTTCGTCTCTTTTGTTTTCTTCGTTTTTTTCCTTGTATAAATATAAATACAGGTTAATGATCGCGGGGATTGAAGAGTATAGGCATTGATATTGATCGAATTCCGAGGAAAAAGAAATTAATGTTTTGGATGGTACCTTGATTTATTATAAAGAGCTATTGTAATTTTATGTGTTGTAATCTTTTAATGGAATTAGTTAGTGATTTATATAAATTGATTTGTGGTAATATTGTAATGAAGTTCATTATTGAAGTAATTGTAAATTCATTTGTGGATTTAGTGAATAATTTTGGGTTTTCTAGTATTGTTATTGAAGTTGCGGCGAGAGCTTCACAACACTTCCTAGAATGACCCCAGTTGACCTAGGGGTCGGGAGTAGGGTATTACACTTGAGATTAGGCATGACACAGCGGATCAGAAGGAATCGAAAACACCTCGGAAAGCATGCAATTCTAAGAACCTCATCAGCCGAGGCGTACCATGAAATTCGATTCGAGATATTCGTTCTTGTGTTTTCAAACGACATTAATTTGTCGTTTGTTTCAATTTTTTAAATCTCATTCTTGTTACCGATAATTTCAATGGATGTTCTCATACTATCACAAAATACGTAATACAAAAACCATATATTTGAATTGAATTTTCATCACAACAACAACATAATCAACTATTAACCAAACCAATAAAACACATTCGGCAAACAAGTTTCGTTTATTACTACGAGCGATCACATCGACATCAACCAAAATAAAAATGTATCGTTATCCAAATATATCATCAAAATATATGAACCAAAATAAGAATGTATCATTGACTACCCTAATTATCCAACGAATATCAATTCCATTATCGAAAATATATCATCAAAATTAATCATTTCTCAACCCTAAATAATGCACATACTACACTACGCTAATTGAAGAAAATTTATAACGTTAACATACTATATTCATGTGAACAATTAACAATAAAAACAAACACGATAAATAAATTTATTCAATCTTAAGTAAATGGTTACCCATTTGTTTAAAAATACAACTCCGGTGAAATAAAACAAAGAAGCTCAAAACCCGGTATTGGTTTTTTGTTCTTTCTTTGTATCAATGGTGAATTTTTGGTGTTGTAATGGTGATTTTTTTGTGCAATGGAACGGTGAAGATAAGAGGCTGAAAGAGTAGAGTGAAGAAAGTAAGTAAGAGTAAATATGGGTTTCAAAATGGATGTTTCGCCCAAATTTGGACGGTGAGCCCAATTGTTTGGACGAAGAGATCAAATGATGCCGTCCAAATTGGGACGGTTTTAGTGTTTTGGACAAAATGGACGGAATCCGTCCAAAATTTGGACGCACCGTCCAAAAATGGACGGAATTCGTACCAATTTGGACGGATTCCGTCCATTTTGTCCATTGGTTGGATTGGGACGAAATGTATCCAAATATGGACGGTTTTGACTGTATTTGGACGATTTCCTCTAAATTTGGACGGTGAACCTGAAAAAAAATGTCAGTAATTGTTTGACCTGAAAATAAATGTCAGAAGTTACAGTGGCCTGATTTTCCAATTTCCCAACCTTTGAGGAAGCCTATAAAATTATTCCATAAGATGGTGAATGGACTTGATCCACCAATGGATATCGATGAGGGCTCGATGTGGATTCCGACAAGTTTGCTCGAGGACGAGCCTTCTTTTTTTAGTTGGGGGATAGAGATGATGTAGTGAATGGAGACTGAGTTAGTTAAATATAAAAACATCCAAGGGTTATTTATGTCATTTTATGTTTTGTTATGTAAAGAGAGTTATTTTAGTGATTTTGGTGTATTTAGAAACTAGGGTATTTAAGTCCCATCCATATCTCCATTAGAGCAGTTTTCTGGAATTGTGAAATTGTAAGAACGTTTGCTGAGTTTTTCAGCTTTCTTGATTATCTATCCAATTGTCTTGCATCAATGAGTTATATTTACTCCGCCCCAAAATGTAAATCTGTTTGGGGTTTTCACATATATTAAATTTGGTTGAATTGGTTATATGTCATTAGTTTTGATGAAAAATTTAAAACGGATATTAATACAAAATAGTGAAAAGTGGGTATGTAAATAATAAAGAGCATTGTTAATGGCACCACATGCCATTTATTGAGCGCATTACTCGTGCAATTTCGATTTTGTAGAGGTCGAAATGAATTGTTAACCCCTCCAATCGAAATTATGTACAAAATTCGACTCTAGAGGGTTGAAAGCAGATTTCACCTCTACCAAGTCTAAATTTGCATAAGGTGTGGTGTCCGAAAGTAAATTTAATGTGGTGTCATTAATAAATGTCCATAATAAATGAGGATAAAAGGATAAAATGTAATAAATCTTCATTAGTTATCTAAATGGGACTCTACAAGATGAGATAAAACCAAAAAACTAAATAGATTTATATTATGGAGCTGAGGTAGTATATAATTGCTGAAATTCTCATTTTTTTGTTGTTTTTTTTTTCTTTTTTTCTTTTTTCCTTTTTTCTTGCAGTTATGGCCGAGATTGATAAAGGTTATAAGTGGAAGACGACATCAACCGGTTTGTAATTACAATCGTTGTACCAGCCATGCAGAGTGCAACAAAGGATGCCCATATGTCAACAGATTAATTAATGATAGTAGCCTCTATTGTATGTTATCACATAACGTGGTGATAGTAACATATTCCTAAATGAAAATATACATATACATAAGGATAGTGAAAACACGAGCTAGCTAACAAACGTTCTTATTTACACAGGCAACTCTGCTTCAGATTTGCACATTGAGACAACTTGTTAACCTGTCCAAAATCTCCGTCATGTTCGGTCTGGCTTCAGAATTAAAAACCAAACATTGATTTACCACAGCCATCACCACTCGCAACTGTTGAACATTCACATCGCCCCCGCCGTCGCCAATAAGTTTCGGATCGAGTAGTTCGACCAAGTCCTCCGTTCTCCGGCAATCCTCAGTCCACTCGGCTAATGTCGTTGACCCTTGAGTTGACTTAAGCCCGGTTATCAACTCAAGAAGAAAAACTCCATAGCTATAAACATCCATTTGTCAGATAACTAATGTCGATGTAACCGAACGATCCTTTTATACCAGCCGGTGTGGTTGCTTTTGTTGTTGAATCATTATCATCATGTCCTAGTTTACAGAGCCCGAAATCAGCAAGCTTGGCATGATCGTCGTCTATTAAGAGTATATTTGATGATTTTATATCACGGTGGATAACGGGTGGATCAGCTGCATTGTGAAGGTAGTTTATGGCTCGAGCAACGTCTAAGGCGATGTTTAAGCGATTAGACCAAGAGAGTGGTCCTATGTTTTTGCCTTCTTGTGTGTGCATTCTGTCAAACACTTTTTTCTTTGGTGTGTATTCCAATACTAGAAGTTGCTCTCCTGCAAATTTATTAGCTTATCGATCAAGATACGTATATTTCAATGATTTATAAGCATGTAGTGATGAATCAGATACGTATTTCGATTATTTACCTTTGTCAAAGCAGAAACCCAAAAATCCCACCAAATTAGGATGAGAAATTCTAAGCATAACAGAAACTTCATCAAGGAAAATCCTCTGGCTACCACCTCTTTCTTCTAAAATGCGTTTCACTGCGCCCAATTTTCAATCTTCAAACTCAGCTAGATAAACATATGAAGTTGCTCCAACCCCAATTTTAATCTTGAAATTTTTAGTTGCCACTTTTATCTCTTCCAATGTATAAGTCCTTATACATGACACATGATCATTTCTTGATTTCTCATCTTCTTCTTCATGATCATGATGATGATCAACTTTTCCGTCTCTTTTACTTCTTGCAGATTGTTAGAATTAGGACCCTCAGGGATCAAAAAACGGATTGCAATAATCAAGATGCAAACAAGAAAGCATAAATCACACAAGAACAATAACACAGGATTTAACGTGGTTTCCGGCCAGTGGCGGATGCAGGATCTCGTAAGGAGGCAGTAAAAATTTAAAGAGACAAATAAAAGATTTAAGGGGGGGGAACAAGATACATACTACATATATTAGTATGATTTTTTCGGATTAAGGGGGAGCAGTTGTCCACCCTTAGCTGTATGTAGGTCCGCCACTGTTTCCGGCAAATGCCGACTACTCCACGGGCAGAAAGAGGAGAATATATTATCACTAGAGATTTTACAGACTCTGCAATTGCCTAAGGTAATTGCTCTGCTTCTACTGCTTGACTGCTGCAAATGTTCTAGGTTACAACAGATGTGTATTTATAGCCACAAAAAAACTAGACCTAGCCGCCATAAAGACATACTAGCAGAATGACTAAAATACCCCAGATGTGGACCCCAGCTCCACCTGTTATCCACCAGAATGTAACCATGCTGACATTTGTCCAAACTGAGATTTGCCCAAAACCGACTTTCCAAGGCGACTTACGCTAAAGCCGACTTACGTAAAGTCGATCTTTCGGCAAACCGACTTATGCCCAAAGCTTACTTCTGCTCAAAGCTCACTTTTGCTCAGCTGACTTTACTCAGCTGACTTTGCTCAGCTTAATACTAAACTCAATTTAGTACTCAGCTCTAAATAAGAGGTCAAGTCACATTTCCTAACACAGATTTTTCTGATTCCAAGTAAAAGATCCATCTCAGAGTAATGGTCACCACAAGGAAGAACATTAAAGCGGCGGCAACCCAAAAATGTTTGAGATTTGCTTTGACAAAGAAATGCATTGTATATTCTCTGACCAGATGATCAGGAACATTGTGTTTTCACTACCCCATTATATATAACTATGTAAATGGAAACAGCGAGAGAGAGAGGGAGAATTAAGTAAAAGACAAAGTGAAAATTATGTGGAAGGATCAAGAGTTTGGATGTGGAGAACACTGGGGTGGCTTTGGGAAGAATAGGAAGATCCAGGAAGATGGAGTTTTGCATAGTCTAGTTAGAGCTTTGTGTTTGTTGTATATTGGAGAATAGGTAAAGGAACAAGGGTCATTTTTTTTGTCTTTAAACGTACATTTATTTATATCACCGTTTTAATAAAAAGAAATTAAATGAATGCCCAACATTCTAAATTAGTAAATAAGAATGACAATGAGTGTGAACCAAGGGGCAACTGTTTTCTTAATCCCGAATTACGTTTGCCAGACGTACGTGGTTAGGATGTTTAGCCATGCGATGCTAAAAGCTCTACCCAGGGCCGGCCCTTCCCTAAGGCCTTCGAGACCCGGGTCTTAGGCCCAATTCTGTCGGGAGGCCCAACGGTACATGTTTCGCTAAAAGAAAAAAAAAATCGTGTAGATTTAATCCGATCCAAACTAAGAGATGTTTTGTAAGAGATGTTTTTAAATCGTTAATAACGTTGTCTTTTAAGAGATGTTTTGTCCAACACGATTTGTCACTAAGGGATCAAATGAAAATCCCTTTCAGGATACAATAGGGGTGTTTGATTCAAACAGTGACTTGTTTGAATCAAACCCGAGAACACTCAAAGTTTTTCTAATGATGTTGTCAAATTTATGGATTTTCGTCTTCATACTTATGTCTTTTATAGGTTGCAAGTACCCCATAAACGAATGGATGTACTCCTTGCACCGGATGAAAGTATGCAACCCTTACACAAAATGGTAAGTACATATCAGTTCGAAAATCGTGTAGATCGAAAATGCATACTTCATGAATTGATGCATGCATTGATTTAGATTTGGGGCGTTGCCCCGAACCCCTGAGTTAGCGCCGCCCCTCGACCCTGCGCGAAGGACGCGCCCCTCGACCCACCGCGACCTGACCGGGCAGGTCGAATCCCGTTTCGTTGCGATAACATTAATTCGTACGGCAACTCGTAGCAAACGATAACCAAAATATTTATTTATGAAAAAATATCTAACAATAAGTATGTTTAAAAAAAAAAATTCAACTAAAAGACCCAATTCGAGAGCTTGGTCTTAGGCCCAATACAAGCGAGGGCCGGCCCTGGCTCTACCGGATAGCGGATGAATTCTAAGAAGAATGTGAGAGGTGATCCAACTACCAGTAAAGCCGTCTGGTTCCAAAGGGAGAATATGGGGAGGGCTTCCTCAAAGTTGATATGATTGTAGAGGGGATGATGTGATTAGGAGCCTTAGTTTCGTTGCATAGTTTGTGCTTAAGTTCGAGTATATTGTTTTTATACTCTTGGAGGAGCTTTATACACCGGTCACTTGTGTCTCAAACACTTCCCCTTCTTGATAAATGTGACATGCATCCTCTAAATAGAATTCTTACAAGAGAGGTTGAGTCGGATATGGAGCAAAGAACAGATTTGAAGCGTCATCATCTTCTACGCAATGAAACGGATATGGAGGCAGCACAACAAAGCAACATGTTGAAAAAATAAGCAAAAGCCAATAAATAGAATTCTTACAAGAGAGGTTGAGTCGGCTGACATCATTTATTGACCAGCAACGTTTCAAAACTATATTTAAATGGCTTGAATATTAAAAATAAATAAATAAAAAGAATGATAGTAGCTTGAAAGTGGAAAAAGGGAGAATGGATTAAGCTAACAAACCCCTTCCAGACATGAATTCTGTTTTGAGGCCACATAAGCTAACATATCATGAAGGTTCTGATACCATGTTACAAGGAAACATATGATGGACAACACGTGAGTTGCGTATCTCTCCTCCCTTTGTTCATTAACTTTGTAGACTGATAATAATGAGGATAGATGTCTGAATCGAGCATGATTGTCTTGTTTTCATTTGACATGTGATGAGGATTTCAGGACAAGTCAGAGTTTGCACTGTGAATAGTGTTCTTTTTTTCCCGGTTACACACTGCACAAGTTTAGCTTTACCTTCCATAAGTGAAAAAGGCTATGCTGAATTACTGTCTGCTTAATCAATTTCTTGTTCAGACACTGTATTACGGGTATCTGGTTTCAAGGGCTTATATATCTGATTTGCACTTGATCAATTTCTTGTCCTGCATTTTTTTTTTTGGCTTGATGAATGGATCCTTTCTATGTCATTCTTAAGACTTCAATCTTGAGCCAGTTAGCATTCTTTTGAATTTGTCAAGCATGCGACAGGGTTTTGGGAGTAATTCGCAACCGTTAACTTTTCTTTTGTAGGTTAGTGGATACTGCTGTTAAAACGTCTCGCAGTGGATATCTACAAAGGTGTTTGATAAAAAAATCTTGAAAGCTTGAGAGTTGGTTATGATTATACTGCCCGAGATGCTGATTGTTCCGTTGTTCAATTTCACTACGGAGAAGATGGGGTTGATCCCCATAGTAGGAGCTTTCTGAAAAACTTCAGAGCACTCGCACTGGTGAGAACCTGATATATTATATATTCTGAATATTTTACTAGCTAATGATTTTATTTTTGCACTCTTAAAGTAAAGCAAAATTAATGTTTGCTCTGTGTTTGCTGCCTTCTCAGAATCAAGAGGCTCTTTCTGAAAGATTTCATGTTTGGAGAGACTTCAATACTTACATTGACCAGCTGCCAGATGGGCTCAAAGACAAAGCTAAAGGCTTTTTCAAAGAGTCAAATATAGATAACAAACCCCACCTCTTGGAGCTACTAAAACAGAAATATTTCTCAAGTCTTTCTCCATCAGGAGAACCAGTTGGTGAACCATCGACACAGATGACGTAAGCTTCTGGACCTTCTACTTTGCTGTTGATAAATTAATACTTTAAAGCTTGAACTAGTATCAGGGTTCATAAGACACTCTGGAAATTCTAATGTGTCTTCTTGTGTTTAGACCAAACAACTTTTTGTGATGGCAGAAGGTGTACGACCTCTTAGTTGAACAAACATAGTGAACTTTACTGAATTTCTGATGATCGTTTATCGATTTTAAATATTAAGGTTAAATTACTGTTCCTTGTACTACTTTTTATTGCTGCTTTCATTAATTACTGCAAGCTTTTTCATTTCAGGCTAAATACATTCCATCTAGCTGGCCGTGGAGAGATGAATGTCAGTGTCACCCTAGGTATATTCCACGTCTTCAAGAGATATTAATGACAGCTTCAAATGTGATCAAGGCTCCCGTTCTGACCTGTCCTTTCCTGGATTTCAGTTCCAAGTAAGTTGCTTTCTACTTTCAGCTGTGGACTAGTGTTTACAAATGTGAATCAGTAATTACGGCAGGTGGGAGGCAGTAGTCATATTTCCATACAAGTATTCTTAGAAGTGTATAGTAAACAGTATTTTGTAAAAGATACTGGTTTCTGCTGTGACGATGTAGCATGATGTCCTGTTGTTATAACTTTTCTGGTTGGTTCCTTATACTAATATACGACGCACGGATACTCCTATTTGGGGTAGCATGTCCCGTATTTGACACAAATACACATGGGAATTGGATACTTGTTTGGGCAGAATGGCAGTTTTTTTCTAAAATTTTGAATACTGGATCTGAATATGCATATCTATAACTCGGATGCATGAACTGAAGAACCTTGCTGACAATAAAAAACTGAAGAACCTCCAGCAAAATGAAGAATAACCATCAGAACTGAAGAGAAGTCATTAGAAATTGTTTCATCTTACGATTTTCAATATTTATAGCTTGTATTATGTACAATTTGGCCTCTTTATCTATAATATTTACGTATATCCCCTAGCACCTCCTATATCATACATTTCTTTAAACAATCGCACACCCACGTATCTGTACCCTTGCAACATAATAGTGTTAGAATGGATCGCTACTTGCCAAATTATTGCCTTCTAGTGCTGATTACAATTAAAATTTTAGCAATCAACCCGTGAGAATATATAATGTATCTGTCTTCTTAAAACAAGGACGGAGCCAGGATTTCATCTTCGAGTGGGCTAATGGACAATTTTCAAATTATCGGGTGTGCTGTGTTAAGATAATTTTATGGATTGAACTGGACTACGTAAATTTTTTAATGTAATGTTTTTTTTGTTCGGGTGGGCTTAGCCCCCACCCATCTCTAATGTGCCTACGTCCTTAAAAGAAAACTTGTATTAACTCATCTTTTCATGATGCACGTAGCTTTTAATCTCTTCTTTGTTTCTTCTTTATCGAACTCAAGTGCATGTCGTCTTCCTGATCAGTTGAAATGATTATGTGATGCCTGGATGTGTGGTATATGTATGCAGGGATGAAGCCAACTCTATAGTGTCTAAAGTGAAGAAGATAACTGTCGCAGATATTATAGAGAGCATTGAGGTGCATCTTCTGCCCTCTTACAAAAAGAAAATAGGTAGAATTTATAAGCTTCTAGTTAAATATAAACGCTCAGAATTTGTTTCGTTGGAAGACTGTAAGGAAACCCTTTGGAGGATGCTGTGGAAAATCATGGGTATATGCTTGTTGAGATCAGTGGCCATAAAAAACCCAGTCCAAATCATTCTCTGAGGGGCCGGGGGTGATGTGGACAATAATATTTCTGGTGCCTCTGCTGACGGGGAAGGAAAAGAAAGCAATGACGGTGACGATGGTGGTAGATGATGAGGTAAGTGAGGGGCTTTCTTCAAATGAGAAAAGTAGAGGTGACTATGAGGATGGTAGTGAAGATGAGCAATCCGCATTTCACCTTGGTTTACCCTTGGGCTTGTGCATGCCCGCGTGTCCTGCGAACACGATAAGGCTCGGTACTAAATGCTGCTGTGATGTTCCATTCCTTCTTCCATCAGCCTTTCTTATGAAACTAGAGAGTTCTTAACCAGCTTAAAGCGTGGTAATTAGTCTTAAGGAACTGTGTTCAACACAGGGCTCAGTACTGTGTTCAATACAGGGCTCGGTTCAGTTCATCTTGTTATTTCGTTTTCATTTTGCAATTGTAATTCGATTCAGTTGTGTTTTCGTTTTAATTGTAATTGCGTTTTCATTTTGCAATTGTAATTCGATTCAGTTGTGTTTTCGTTTTAATTGTAATTGTATTCTAGTCAATGTAATCAGATTGTGCCCCATCTTGCAACAATCTTAAGACTAATTCGTGTTTCTGTATCGGTGAGCCGATGACAGAATAATTCTGGTTCATTGACATAATTGAAAACGAACAGTAAACTGTTGTTTACGAATCGAAGGCTCGTTTTCTGTTTCAAAACATAATTATAAACGGAGCAGAATTTTTCGTGGAGTGATCGTCTAAGATACTCACAAATATTTTGAGTAATCATACAGATTCTCAAACGATTTGTTCAAGAATCAGATAGAAACAAGTTCGAGATTGTTTTATATAATAGAAACAATTTGAGATCGTTTTATATATTATTGAAAGAAATTTAACGAAACAATTTGAGATTGTTTTAATTAGTATAGTTCGGTTCACGAACGTTCTATCTGATATTGAAAGGAATTTAATCCTTGTGTGTTAAATTTGTAAATGGCAACAGATGAAGGACAAAAGGTGATGATCGGACTCAATCTTTGGTCCAAGATGTGCGAATCGAGTTGTTGCTCCTCCGAATCAAGATGAGGGCCTGAAAAATTCAATGGGCTGAATTTTAAGAGATGGCAACAAAAGATGATGTTTTATCGACAACATTGTGTTTGGCTAAATTCGATCGAGGATCCACCAACAAGCGAAAGAGAGCCAAACCAAGATTTTATGTTTGCAATTGATGAATGGAAACAATCTGATTATCTTTGTAGACATTATATAATGAATTGTTTAGTTGACTCATTGTATGATGTATATTGTGAGAAAAAGAATGCAAAAGAATTGTGGGATGCATTAGATAAGAAATATAGAACTGAAGATGCAGGAACAAAGAAATTTGTAGTTAGCGGTGTTCTTGGAATACAAGATGGTGGATTCTAGACCACTCATGGAGCAGTGGAAGAATTTGATTGGTTCTTCATGAAATTCAAGCAGAAAAAATGGAGCTTAGTGACACTTTTCAAGTCGCATGTGTAATTGAAAAATTACCTAACGGTTGGAAAGATTTCAAGAATTACCTTAAGCATAAGCGAAATGAGATGAGCATGGAAGATCTTGTTGTTAGGCCATTGAAGATGACAATAAGAAGTCCGATAAAAGAGGAAACAATTCTAATAATTTTCCAAGAGCTAATATGGTGGAACATGGCCAAAGCTCGAAGAAGGACAAATTTGTGAAATGGTCTAAGTCGGGACCAAAAGCTAAATTGGGACCGAAAGGTGGCATATCAAAACCTAAGTTCCAAGGGAAATGTTTTAATTGTGACAAGATTGGTCATAATCTGTTGGATTGCAAAGTCGCCAAAGAAGAAGGTTTCAAGCAAATATTGTTCAAGGCATGGAAGATATTGATCTTTGTCTTTGTTGTGTCGAGTGAACATGGTGGATTCAAATCCAAGAGAATGGTGGGTAGACACAGGAGCTACAAAGCATGTATGCTCCAACAGGGATGTGTTTACTAAGTTCAAGCCACCAAGAGAATGAGACTTTATTCATGGAAACTCGGCTACTACGCTATATAGTGGAAAATGTGAAGTAATTCTCAAGATGACTTTCGGCAAGCATCGACTCTGAATAATGTGCTATATGTCCCAGATATGCGTAAGAATCGGGTGTCTGGAGTGCTATTGAATAAAAATGGCTTCCGTCTTGTTTTAGAGTCCGACAAGTTTACTTTGACTAAGAGTGGTATGTATGTCCTTCTTCTGCCTTTCTTACGGAAAATAGAGAGTTCAAGCAAATAGTTCTTACACAAGGAAGGTATGGTGCAACCTGTCCTTGTTAACCGTTCTATCCTAGGAGACTAATGTTCCATTGAAGCTCAAGCACTCGACGGTGAGGGGACGAATTAGTCTTAAGGAAAGTGTGTTAAACACATGGCTCGGTTTCCTTCTACTTTTAATCTGTTTCAAAACAAACTGTAAGTTGTTTTGTTGTAATTTCTTTTTGTTGTAATTTTGCTTATTCATTTTCTAGTCAATGTAATCAGATTGTGCCCAGTTTATTATATAGAGTGCAACAATCTTAAGACTAATTCGTGTTTCTGTATCGGTGAGCCGATGACGAGAATAATTACAGTTCATTGTGTAATTGAAAGCGAAGCGAATGGCTATTGTTTACGAATCGGTAAAGAGGTATGCATGTAATGGCATGGTGAAGCTGAATGTAATGGCTATTAAGCCAAACAATATTAATAATAATATTTCCGGTTCTGCTTACTTGGTTGAGTCTCCTTCCTTATGGCATGGTAGACTAGGACATGTTAATTACGATTCCCTGCGTAGATTAATAAATCTAAAACATATCCCCAAATTCGATATTGATAAGGAACAAAAGTGTGAAACTTGTGTTGAAGCAAAATTAACAAGAACGCCTTTTCAAAATGTTGAAAGAAATACGCAACCACTCGACTTGATACATAGCGACGTGTGTGATCTTAAAGTTGTGCAATCGAGAGGTGGAAATAATTATTTTATTACCTTTATCGATGACTGCACTAAGTATTTCTATGTACTTGTTAAAAGGGAAATATGAAGCGATAGATAAATTTATTCTATTCACAAACAAAGTTGAAAATCAACATGGGAAAAAGATCAAAACACTCCGAAATGATAGAGGTGGTGAATACTTGGCACCACTCAGTGACTTTTGTGCTGAACATGAGATTATACATGAAATAACTGCACATTGGTCTCCACAGTCAAACGGAGTGGCTGAGAGGAAAAATCGAACATTGAAAGAAATGATGAATTCAATGTTGTTAAGTTCAGAGTGTCACAAAACTTGTGGGGGAAGCTATCCTATCTAGCAATTATCTTTTGAATAAGATACCCGAAAGAAAGAAAGAGAAAACTCCTTATGAACTATGGAAGGTAAACCTTCATCCTACAAATACTTATGAGTGTGGGGTGCCTTGCAAAAGTGCTCAGACTACTACACCCAAAGTAGTAAAGATAGGATCAAAAACTGTTGATCGTATATTCATTGGATATGCACACACTAGTAGTGCTTATCGGTTTCTTGTGTATAAATCAGATAATCCTGAAATACACAAAAATACGATAATGGAATCAAGAAATGCATCATTCTTTGAGAATGTATTCCCGGCTAAAACAAATGAATCTAGTTCATTAAAGTGTGTTCATGTTCAGGATCACCCTTCTGAACAAGTGAATGAGGAAGAGCCAACTGAGGTTGAGCCAAGAAGAAGTAAAAAGGTCGAGGACTGAAAAATATTTTGGTAAAGATTTTATCACATATATGATAGAGACAGATCCTCAAAATTTCAAGGAGGCGACAAATTCTTCTGAAGGTCCAATGTGGAAAGAAGCAATAAATAGTGAAATAAATTCTATATTGCAAAATCATACATGGGAGTTAGTTGATCTACCTCCATGATGTAAACCACTAGGATCTAAATGGATCTTTAAAAGGAAAAATGAAACCTGATGGATCTATTGATAAAAATAAGGCCAGACTGGTAATAAAAGCTTTCTTAAATGGAGATTTAGATGAAGAAAACTGCATGGAACAACCTGAGGGTTTTTCTAGCCCAGGACAAGATAAGAAAGTGTGTAAATTAGTTAAGTCTTTGTATTGCTTAAAACAAGCACCAAAACAATGGCATGAGAAATTTGATCATGTTATTGATATACTACTTTTATATGATTAAATATACGATATATTATTATGTTTTATCAACGAATTCTATGTAAAATATATGAAATTATGATATAAATGATATGAAATATTAATCTTTATAGTTTAGAATAGTTAGTAATTTATAGTATAAAGTTATAGTTTTTGCACCGGTTTTAGTGACCGGAGTGTCGTGTCTGTTTTACGCGGGTATTTTCTGTTTGTTTCTTTGCAGAATCCTAAGATGAACTGAAATCCCGAGTATAGACACTTTTTGAAGTCAATTCAATTCATTGGAAGGAAGTTATGAAGCGTCACTAGTTCAAGTGATCAACTAGTGGAAATCCCGTAAAAGACTCGACATACGAATGGCTCATCAAAAAGACGTTATCTGAAAAAGTGTTCTTAATGAAAGTTGAAGATCTTCATATAAGCTTTCCAATGCAATTTAAATTATGAAGATTGGAGGTCTACAACTTAAACAGTGATCAAGTGGCTAATCGATTTGGGTTAATAAAAATCCCGAAATAGCTTCGGAGGAACACGAGGTAATCAAGAAGGCGTTTTCTGGAGAAGAGTCCTTCATGAAAGTTGTAGAGTTTCTCGAGACCTTAATTTTGGCATTTCGTTTACAATTTTTGGAGGTCTACAACTCAAGATACGAATTTTACAAGTTTTAATTGCATAATTATCATATCGAAGGATCAGAATGTGATGAGTTGTTACACTCATGATGATTCCGGACCGGTCCGTCTAATCACGGCCCGGGCCGCCTTTGCACTTTGCCTATATATAGAAGCTCATCACAGATCGATCGAGAGTACCAAAATATATATATACATCCTACATATATATATATATATATCCTTTCTAGTTTTTGTTTAATTTCGTAGTTGTAAATAAGGCCTTACGCCGTAATAATGTAATTTTAGTATCGTTATAATGCTCGGGAAAATCTCGGAAGTTCGGTTTGCTAAAGAAGTTGTAATGTCGGAAAATACGATTTCGAATCAACTTTGCCGTATTCGGGTAACTTTTTCAAGTATTTATGTTTATGTTGTTTATTTTCATCTTTTTAGTTGTTATAATGTTTTTAGGCTAAAATCTAATAACTAGCCAAAGTTATGTAATCGTTTTATTTTGATCTTTTCGGTAAAGGATTGCTGTCTAATTAAAATTGACTAAAATTGAGTTAATTGAATCTTTTTCTATTCTGTAACGTATTGATAATATTCGGATTGACGTAATTAACCAAGATGAATCGCACCATATAACCTAACGATGAACTGACCAGAGAAGTTAGGATATGAGATAAAAGATAGAAAAACCGGAGGGTAAAATTGGCCGTGCGAAAGCGTGACTACGGAATCCTATTTCCTACCCGGGGGTAGATTTGTCTTGGGAAAGATAGATCTTATTAAAATTGTGCTCGAGATCATAATAATGTTAAAATCAACGGTTTAATTAAAACTAACACCGGAAAGTTAAATCGATCCGCCTGACAACCGGAGCCTTTTGAATAACATCGGCCGTCTGACGAACGGAATAACCTCTTTTATCCGGGGTAGATTTGTACTGTACTGCTCGAGACTAATCGAGATTAGCATGGGGCGATTGTGGAGATTGAACTGTTGACAATGACATAGGACAATTTCATACGCTCGTGTGAGGAGGAATTGTTAACCTCAGGAGTGCACCGTTTCATTTACTCAATTGGACCTAAAATAAAAGGAAAGATCGAGCACATTCCGTTTACTGGAAAAGATCGTATAATTCAATTATATACACTTTGGCTAGTTCTATAAACTTATCTGTCTAGTTCTATATATTGGTATCTATATATTTATATCTATATATATTTTTTGCAATTTATGTACATCTATATATATTTATATATCTATATATATTATATTAGAATAACTTTTAAATTACGCATTTATTTTATGTTAACTAGAATAGTAGTGATATGTGTTATAAAATTGCGGTTTAGATCGAGTTAATAACAGCTCTTTGGTGTTTAACCACACTTAGAAGAATTACCAAGTTCCCTGAGGATTCGACACTCTGACTCACCATACTCGCACTACAGTTTGACCCAATACACTGTCGGTTAAAGACTGGTTTAGCACTACGGGAAAAAAGGCCTGTCAGTTATGCTTGAAAAGGGTTTCAAAACCAATGAATGTGATAAATGCATTTACATGAAATAAACAAAAGATGGCTATGTCATTTTGTGTCTTTACGTTGATGACATGCTTATTATTGGAAGGAATGATAAGAATGATCAAATCTACCAAAGATATGTTAAACGCCAGATTTGAAATGAAAGATATGGGTTTAGCAGAGATGATACTGGGAATTAGAATTACAAGAAATTCTAATGGTCTCATTTTGAGTCAATCTAATTATATTGATAAAATCCTGGAAAAATTCAATAAAGATGATTCAAATGAAGCCAGAACTCCGATAGATCAGAGTCAGCCTTTGTTAAAGAATAAAGGTGAAAGTTACGCAAGGATTATTGGAAGTCTAATGTACTTAATGAGTTGTACTAGACCGGATATCGCTTATGCTGTTGGCAAGCTAAGCAGATATACTAGTAATCCGAGTAATGATCATTGGAAAGCTATAGTGAGGTTACTGAGAGAACATACTGTTATAGAAGAGAACATACTGTTATAGAAGGATATACTGATGCAAATTGGATATCAGATTCAAAGGATTCAAAATCCACAAGTGGTTTTGTATTCACATTAGGAGGTGGAGCTGTGTCTTGGAAATCTTCTAAACAAACTGTGATAACCAAATCCACAATGGAATATGAGTTTGTAGCTTTAGATAAATGTTGAGAAGAGGCAGAATGGTTGCATCAATTCCCAGAGGATGTTCCTCAATGGCCAAAACCTGTGTCAGGAATATGTATTCCTTTGTGTGATCTAACTGCAATTGGACGAGCACGTAACAAAATGTATAATGGTAAGTCAAGGCATATACGCCGAAGACATAACTCCATTAGACAACTACTTTCTACTGGTACGATTACCTTAGACTATGTTAAGAGGATAATCTTGCGGATCCGCTAACCAAAGGGTTAAATAGAGAAGTAGTTGCAAAGTCATCAAGAGGAATGGGACTAAAGCCCATGGAATAAACTTTTGTGAAGGAAAACCCTACCTTGTAGATTGGAGATCCCAAGATCTTGGTTCAAAGGGACAACCTAACTGCAAAAGTAGAGATCACTGTGGGGGGTTACCCTCCATCTCATTCCTAAGATGAAAAATAGTGAGAACGAGTATAAGCTTACCAGTAAAGCTTTTAATGATTTGTGTAAGAAGAATAATTCGAGAAATTCTGAATTACAGAATCACCTATGTGGGAGAGAAGAGGGGCCGCTTCAAAGGGAAAGGGCGCAATTCTTAGAAACTCTTGCAGAACCAGGCAGATGTCCACGGCCAAAATGGACATAACATGAACCTATATATACTGCAGCTTTTCTTCATCAAACATAACTGAAAAATCTGTTTTCTTCTACCCTTTCTTATGAAACTAGAGAGTTCAAGCAACAAAGTACTTAGCGGTGAAAGCGTGGTGCATCTTGTCATTTGCTAACCGTTCTATCATGGGAGACTAACGCCCGTTGAAACTCCAAGCACTCGGACGGTGAGGGGACGAATTAGTCTTAAGGAAACTGTGTTCAACACAGGGCTCGGTTCAGTTCATCTTGTTATTTCGTTTTCATTTTGCAATTGTAATTCGATTCAGTTGTGTTTTCGTTTTAATTGTAATTGTATTCTAGTCAATGTAATCAGATTGTGCACCATCGTGCAACAAACATTGCTGAATCGATGTTGCCGTTCTTGAAAATGTCGTTTGAAACGCCGACGAAATTTATAGTAGAAGCAGCATTGCATGGGATGAGTGAGCACATGGAGACTCCATCTGCTAGAATATGTTTGGGTTTGCCAGTGAAGATTGGTACTGGATCTTTTGATGTGATGCAGAAAGTAGAGATTTGATGTAGTAGTAGAATTCATTATTAGTTTTATTTATATAAACATGTCAAAATCAAATTTTGGTGCGTAATTTTGTTCTGTGCCTGCAGTACCTTTTGGTAACATTAATTTTGCATATTTATTGTCACTATGTGTTGTGGAAAGTAATTTATAAGTTTTTTTTTCTTTTGATTTACGTGTCTAGAAAAGGATTTCAAAATAGGTGTGGAATTTTAAGCACAGTGAGATGTAGTGTGTGTTAAGTGTGTAGTTTTAAAAAGCGTAGAAAGTAGATACTCGTTCCGTTCCATAATAATTGAGGTATTTGTCAAAAACACACATATTAAGAAGGTGAGTTAATGCTGCAATTTGAATGACAAAATGACTAAACAACCCTTAGTGTATAATTAATGCAATATTGTTTTTATTCTCACACTAAGTAAGGGTAAAGGTAGAAAAAACACAATAAATATTGCATTGAAAATCTAAACGTCTCACATAAAATGGAACAAATGATTTTGACAACTGCCTCAGTTATTTTGGAACGGAAGGAGTATTTGATTTTTCTTCTAAAAAAAAGCGTAGAGCTAAATATACAGAGAGCCTTTTCAATATATATATATATAGAGAGAGAGAGAGAGAGAGAGAGCGAGTGCGCGCGCCAGCGGTCATATAAAAAACCAGACATCAACCTTCCTTTAATGCCGAAATAAACGGTTAGTCGGTATGTAGATGCCTAGAATTCATCCGGTATCCGGTAGAGCTTTTAGCATCGCATGGCTAAACATCCTAACCACGTCTAGCAAACGTAATTCGGGATTAAGAAATTACCAAGTTGTCAGCTCAACGTTTTCACAACTGATCAAGTCCCTACCAAACAGGCCAACAATAAAGGGTAAGCCAAGTTGGCACTCGTTATCACAATTTTAGTTAGTAGCCAATATGGCATCATAGTATCACAAAGAATGTAATACAATTAGCACATAACTAATATTTATAAAACATATTAGAGAGTAAGATTACATATTTTACATGTGCTAAGATTATCTTTGCAACACATTATCAAAGGTATGCAACTATCAGTTTGGTTTAGTGAAACAAATGTATAGAAGTTGAGAGAAGATACCAAATAAAGTTAAGTTTATTGCTTAGTAAACTTGAAACTCTATTACAACTATAAATAGAAGAACACAGCCATAAGGCATGGTTCCAACGGCTAGTTCTAACGGCTCTATTATTAGGATATAATATAAGCCTTTAAACAAAAGAACAAAGCTAATACACTAGGAGTAGAAAATATCCTAGGATTAGTTACAAAAGTTAAATAATAAAAAAAAGCATTAGATGAACAAGATTTCTTTATGTGCATAAATCTTGTGATATTATTATATTTCCATACTCCCCTCAAGCTTGGTTGGAAGACATCAAAGAGACCAAGTTTGTTTGTCTGAATCGAAAGGAAGCTTTAGGACCCTTTGGTAAACACATCAGCTACTTGCTTCTTGGTTGGAACATAGCTTAGGCATATGCTTCCATCATCCAATTTCCCTCTAATAAAGTGTTTGTCTATCTCAATGTGTTTGGTCTTGTCATGTTGCACAAGATTATTTGCAATGTAAATGGCAGATTTGCTGTCACTATAGAGCTTCATAAGTTGAATAATGTTTTGTTTTAGCTCTCTCAGTACTTTTCTTATCCAAAGAAGCTCAAAGATAACAAGAGCAACAGCTCTAAACTCTGACTTTGCACTGCTTCTAGATACCACAGCCTGTTTCTTGCTTCTCCATGAAACAAGGTTATCCCCAATGAAGATGCACCATCCTGAAGTAGATCTCTATCTACTTTAGAACTCCGCTAGTCAACATCAACATAACCTTCAATGGTCATTTTAGAATCGGACTTGAAAAGTATGCCCTTCCCAGGATTCTCTTTTAGGAACTGTAGGACTCTGAAAGCAGCTTTCTGATGCATTTTTCCAGGCATGTGCATGAATTGGCTGATTTGACTTACAACAAAGGAGATGTTAGGACTTGTATATGATAGGTAGATCAGCCTTCCCACCAACCTTTGGTACCCTTCTTTGTCAACCAGATCATTATCATCTGCATTGGTAAGAACAACAGAGTTGTCAACAGGAGTATAAGAAGGTTTACACCCTAACATGCCATAGTCACTTAGCAAATCTAGGGTGTACTTTTTTCGATTAACAAGGATGCCCTGGTTAGACCTAGATATTTTCATACCAAGGAAATATCTAAGTTGACCAAGGTCCTTGATATCAAACTGAGATTTAGTATACTCTTTCAGAATTTCAATTTCACTATCATCACTACCAGTGATGATTATATCATCTACATACACCAGGAGGATTAAACTCCCCCTCCCTTCAAATGCTTGTAAAATAGGGTATGATCAGATTGAGCATGAGTGTAACCACCCTGTTTGATAACTTTGGAGAACTTAGCAAACCAGGCCATTGGTGACTGTTTTAATCCATATAAGGATTTTAACAGTTTAAAGACCTGATGTTTACCAAATTCTGCTCAAAACCAGGGGGTGGATGCATAAACACCTCCTCTTTGAAAAATATATATGTGTGCTTATATATTGTTATTGAAAAAAACACTTTTATAGTTGTGATTTAAATTATAATAGATCACGGTTTTTAAGTGTGATAACAACTATAGTAGATCACAGTTTTTAAACGTGATGAAATTATAATAGATTACGGTTTTTAAGTGTGATAACAACTATAACGGATCACAGTTTTTAAATGTGATAACTATTATAATAGATCACATTTATTAACAGTGATTGGATCAAAGTATTTTATGTCACACCTCAATATGCCACACTTTGGAAGTCGTGACTAATGTGAAAATATCACACTTAAGAACCGTGATCTTTATGTTTTTTTTGTAGTAGTGGTCCCGTTTGACGGTACATATGACTAGAGACATTTAAGTATCAAACCTTTTAAAGTAAGTTGAGATCTCATCAACCATAATCACTCTTGTGATTCCTCTTTCACAGTTTGACATTAGGAACGTTGTCATATATACAATCACAAATTGGTTCATATAAATAAACAAAATATATAATAACAGAAAAGTCTTTTAACATATGTACAAACATAAAGAAATAGTAGATTTGATCCGACCCGGTCGGATCCGGTCCAACCCGATTGGGTTTAGGACACTATTTCAACAAAATGAAGGTTCATCAAAATTAAAAAGCAATCATCATAAAAAACTTACTATTAATTAGCCATATAACTCACAACATCATAGTTTGAATCCAAAGACATTCTTATATTTATATGTTCTCTTTGTTGGAGAATTTCCGCTAAAATTCCCTCACCACAACAACAACTTTGTATCAGCGCTACATCATTGACACTGATATATGCATTAATAGCCAAAGCCACGGTTAGACGAGCCTTCATACTTTGCGTGATTGCATATGGGTGAAAAGAATGTGGAGATATGTCATTCACCCGCAATGTTGGAATAAGTTCATCACCGTCCATGAGATTCCCCCGGTGGCTAGATACACGTCTCGGCAGGAATATGTACAAGAAGAATAACTTGGAGTTTTGGAGATTTATTTTTCGAGAGCTCATATCGAGTATCTGGTATTGACGCAATCAAAAACTACATCATAATGACAAGCAAAACCCTCCGGTGGAGGTGTTCTTATCCCAAGCGATTCAAAAAACTCACGAGCTTAGACTAGCCTGACAAACTTAGTTTTTTGTTTGTGTAGTACTCGTACTAATTTCCATCGTATAGCGTTTTGTTATGGTTGTACAAAATTATTTTTTAATAAAGATCATCTTTAAATTAAAAAAGTCATTTGTTCGATACTCGTTGTTTCGAGTCCGGTTGGGACGCTTTCTTTGGGAAATTCTAAGGCGGGGTCATGATACATGTGAAAGCCATCTCGACCAGCATAATTTTAATCTGAGAATAAAGCGTGTAGTTCGGATGAAGTCACGTATATCTCCATATCGAATGATAGTAAGGCGTGTGCTGTGGCATCGGCATTGCATCGGATGATCTGGCAGATTGATCGGTGTTAGATCTATATTATAATATGATCTAACACCGATCATCTCAATGCAGATCATCCGACATACGGACGCAATGCGACACAGACAATAATGCACCATAAGAGTGCTCTCTCCATATTACTCTGTCTTAGAATTTCCCGCTTTCTTTAGCCACTCGCAGCCTTATTATTATTATTATTATTTATTTTAAACCTTTATTCTAATATACTCTACGCTTATACTACTTCGTAAAACCTCACTCCATCAAAATAACAGATCGCTCAATCCCCCAGTGCCGCCCCCAGGCTTCATTTCCACCCTTCTTCCTCAACTTCATTTCAGCGTTTGTCTCCCTCCCCCAGGCTTAATTTCCCTCCTTGCAGACGCTGTGCATGCTGCCTCCATAGATCCATTTCAGGTAATTTCGATTTGGGTTTTTTAATTTTATTTTTATACTTTATGTGCTTGCAGCTTGTTTAGTTGTTTAATTCGCAGCTTGTTTATTTTAGATTTTTTTTTTTTTTTTTTTCCTTTCTGATACTTTATTTAAGCGTGTTGTTGATTGTGGAATAAATTTAATTGTGTTGTTGATTGTTATAAATTTTTGGTGAGATGCTAATTTGAAAAAAAAGAAAAGATTAATGGATTAGTGGTGCTACATTGCTAATTCACAGTTATCAATCTAAAATGACAAGTGAGAAGCCACAATCAAAGAAAACAAAATTTATTGATACATGGTTTTTAAAGGCTAATGTTGAAAGGTCAAGTTCACATGCTGTTTATGAACCTTCGGTGTCTGGGTTTATAGAAGGCTCTAAAGGCACTAGTTGGACACTAAAGGCTAATGTTGAAAGTTCAAGTTCACATGTTGTTTGTGAACCTTCGGTGTCTTCTCTTCCATCGGTTAGTGTCCAACCATTGCCTTTAGAGCCTTCTTTAAACCCACAAGATGATTATCTCAATGCTTTTGAAAGGGACCCCGGAAAGAGACGTGCTATATGGAAATATCCGGTGAATGAACATGAATATGTTAGAAAAACCTATGTTTCTCTAGGTTCGTGTCAACGTGATATATCATATCCTTTTCACCAACATAGGGATCAATAAGCGTAGATTTAAGGCTTCTTGATTCAACGTCTATCCATGGCTTGAGTGTTGATTGATCTTGATAGTGCATATTGCTTTCCTTTGTTTCTTATTTGATACCCAAGATTCTCCTCATACATTTTTCTACTAGAGATGTGTTTAAAAGCGAAAGAGGGTTAATTGTGTTCTTGATAATGTATTTTCAAAACATGTTTGAGCCATTCAATCTCCCCACAATAAAAGAGTTTTTCTTTCAAAATCAACTAAAGACGTAGAAGACAATCGATTGAGACTTAAATCTGCAATTGAATGTGTTAGATTACTAGCTAATCAAGAAGCGCCTTTCAGAGAACATGATGAATCGAAGATTCATTGAATGTTTGGCTACTTTAAACAAGTTATAAATTCTTTTTCAAGAATGACAGTTTTCATCATTAATTTTTATGCATCCCTTACTAATTTGAGAAGTAAGCATGATGGTAATTTTATAGTAACTTTTGTACCCCTTTCTTAATTTCATATACTAAAACAATTGAGTTTTACTTGCTATGAGAACTCAATATGGCTTTTTGACGAAAAAACGGTGTAACTTGTTTAAAATTGCTAGGAATGGAGAATGGAGAGAGAGATAATGAAGATTATCGATAATTTGACATTCCATTCATCTACGCTTTAAACGTTTGCACCTGCTTGGATGCTAATTGCCTTTTTTTTTTGGTTCAAGTCAAATTAATTCTTTTAGTTTCGTTTTTAGAGTACATGGTAGTTAAATGATAATTTGATCAAAATCTGTTTGGGAACACATTTCTTTCATTCTCTGCTTAAACTTTGCAGCAACCACTACCTCCTGACCAAATTAGGGTTCAATCATTTACAGTAACCTCCTTGACCAAACCTCGATCTAATATCAACTTATTTGTTATCAACCCGGATCACAATAATCGCCTTGACGAACCTCAATCTAATATCGATTTATGTGTGATCAACCCGGATCACGGTAAACACCTTAACCGAACATCTGTCTAACGTCGGATTATGTTGACCAACCCATATCACGGTAACCGCCTTGACCAAACCTCGATCAAACGTCCACTTATGTGTGATCAACACGGATCACAGTAAAAGCATTGACTGAACCTCGGTCTAACGCCGATTTATGTGTGATCTATCCTAAGCACGATGAATCGGCTTGACCGAACTCTCGATCTAATATCGATTTATGTGTAATCAACCTGGATCACGGTAAACACTTTAACCGAACATCCATCTAACATCGGATTTATGTGTAACCGACTCCGATCACGAAGATTCACCTTGACCAAACCTCGGTCTAACGTCCACTTATGTGTGATCAACCGGATCGAGTAAACGCATTGACCGAACATCGATCTAACGTCGATTTATGTGTGATCTATTCTAAGCACGAGAATCGCCATGACCGAACCTCGATCTAATATCGATTTATGTGTGATCAAACCGGATCACGGTAAACACCTTAACCAAACATCTGTCTAACATCGGATTTATGTGTAACCAACCCAGATCACAATAACCGCCTTGACCAAACCTCGGTCTAACGTCCACTTATGTGTGATCAACCCGGATCAGAGTAAACGCATTGACTGAACCTCGGTCTAACGTCGATTTATGTGTGATCTATATCCTGCTTGAGTAATCGCCTTGACCGAACCTCAATTTAATATCGATTTATGTGTGATCAACCCGGATCACGGTAAACACCTTAACCGAACATCATCTGTCTAACATCGGATTTATGTGTAACCAACTCGGATCACAGTAACCGCCTTGACCAAACCTCGCCTAACGCCCACTTATGTGTGATCAACCCGGATCGAGTAAACGCACAGATCGAACCTCGGTCTAACGTCGATATATGTGTGATCTATCCTAAGCGAGTAATCTCGCCGACCGAACCTCGATTTAATATCGATTTATGTGTGATCAACCCGGATCACGGTAAACACCTTAACCAAACATCATCTGCCTCAACATCGGATTTATGTGTAACCAACTCGGATCACGAAGAACCGCTTTGACCAAACCTCGATCTAACGTCCACTTATGTGTGATCAACCGGATCGAGTAAAGCGCATTGGATCGAACCTCGGTCTAACGTCGATTTATGTGTGATCAACCCGGATCAGAGTAAACGCATTGACTGAACCTCGGTCTAACGTCGATTTATGTGTGATTTATCTTAAGCACAGTAATCGCCTGACCGAACCCCGAGCACAATATCAATTTGAGTTTTTTTTTAGCTTGAGCTACTCGAATAAATTACCGACCCAAAAATTTGATTTTCAATACATAGTATTCAAGTATTCGAATTGTTCGTGAGATGTAAATATATACGCTAAACTACGTCGTTTTATCACTGCATATATAAAGCATCCCACCCTAACACTAACCCTAAAAAACTCATATTCATAAGAACTCATGGTGCGGCGTTCTCCTCCAAACCCCATTCCCGTCGGCTTCCACACATCCAGCTTGAATCAGGCTTATTGATTGCTTTCTGCCGCTCCACTGCGCTTGTGCTCAGCCGCTCCATTGCTCTTGTGCTCCGCCGCTCCACCGCTCCGCCGCTCCGCCGCTCCGGTTGTTGTATCACACAAGGGTATCACCGCCGCTGCTCTTGGGTAAAAAGTTCAATTCTTTAGCCTTTTTTAGTGCTTTTAATCGTTCTTGTTTCTCTTATATTTTGAAAAATACATTGTATGTTAAAGGAGCTATATTTTTGAATATGTATTTATCTGCAGTGTTGTTTTGTTTTGTTTTGTAATTTCTAAGATAAACCAACTTTATCTGCAATTAATTTCCGCTAGCCTTATCTATGATGTCCATCTTTTCGACAAATAGTACTATGAGATAATTCAAAGTGAGTAACACTGTAGTAATAATCCATGGCGGAAAGAAAGCATTACCAGTCATCTCGAACATGTTGTACCATATTCTTCAAGTAGTAGGGTGGTTCTTCCAACACGTGAATGTAGCCGTTTATAATTTTGGAACCGACTGTTTTAAAAGTGTTGATATATTTTGCCTGGCTTACCTTTCTTCTTTTGCCCATTATTCAAAACAAGATCACCGCCTTATTCTTACCACACAAGTGACAAATGAAAAACAAACAACAAAGGTATAAGGCCGGTTCGAATACACACTTAGTTGCCTTGAATTTAAAGGACAGCTATACTCTATGTTCCAACTCGTTATATTTGTGAGAGAGAAAACAAAAATCTAGAGCTTTTTCTTGTAATTGTATGTGCAATAGAAATATGTAAGAATACTTGGCACTACAATATTCATATTTTTAAAAATGTTACTACATTTTTTCCGTTCTATGTTTTGTTCCGAATTTTAATAGCATGTTTTGTTTAATTTATAGCATAAAGCTGTTCAAGTGATATTTGAACTAGGAAGTTGGAACCACGTTTGGCAATAATGAGACATGTTTAATGCCTGATTACAGTTTTTGCTTTGCAGTTGCATTCGTATTTTTATGAAATGTCCTTCAAAGAGCTATTTGGTGTTTACTTCGTCTTTTGAAGCTTTCGCCAAACTGGTTTTGTTAACAATATACACTTGAAAATAATTTTTTAGTGTGGCTTTTCATGGTGCCATTCGAGTATTTCATATAACCATGGTTCTTTGCACTTACCGCTAAGCTAAATCTACTGTCCTCCTTGGCATATATGCTATGAGTGTTGAAAATGTGCCTTTGTATGAACTCGAAGATGAATCTTATGATTGGATGGATTTTTCTCTCTTGCTTTTGGATGAATTGGGACAGAAACTGAAATCATGGCTATATTATATGTCACTTCTTTGTAATCACCCACAAAGGAACATCCCTTGCACATTATAACGACTAGATTGATTGTTCCTTTGAAAAGAGAATCTAAACGGACTGAGAGGAGAAAAACAGAGCCATTGTGATTTCATACAAATGTTCTCTCGCAATTGATAGCTGGTACATGGAAAAAATAGCTTAAATAAAGCAATATATCTGCAATTGAATGTGTTAGATAGATTACTAGCTAATCAAGAAGCGCCTTTTGGAGGACATGATGAATCTGAAGATTCATTGAATGCTGGCTACTTTAAACTAGTTATAAATTCTTTTTCAAGAATGACAATTTTCATCATTAATTTTTATGTATCCCTTACTAATTTGAGAAGTAAGCATGATGGTAATTTTATACTAACTTTTGTACCCCTTTCTTAATTTCATATACTAAAACAATTGAGTTTTACTTGCTATGAGAACTCAATATGGTTTTTTGACGAAAAAACGGTGTAACTTGTTTAAAATTGCTAGGAATGGAGAATGGAGAGAGAGATAATGAAGATTATCGATAATTTGACATTCCATTCATCTACGCTTTAAACGTTTGCACCTGCTTGGATGCTAATTGCCTTTTTTTTTTTTTTTGGTTCAAGTCAAATTAATTCTTTTAGTTTCGTTTTTAGAGTACATGGTAGTTAAATGATAATTTGATCAAAATCTGTTTGGGAACACATTTCTTTCATTCTCTGCTTAAACTTTGCAGCAACCACTGCCTCCTGACCAAATTAGGGTTCAATCATTTAGGGTATCATGTCGGCTGGAAGAAGTCTTCTCAGAAAGAAGAATCTACTACGATCACGGGAGATGAGAAAAGCTTGGCAAGAGTAGATCAAAAACTGCACCGCTGCAAAAACCGAACAGCGGCGATGAAGCTTCTCCTGAGGTTATGATCTCCTTCCTTTCCAGCGGCTTAACAGCAAACCAATGGCGAAAACTCAAAAACTTATGGCATCCAGGTAAAACTCTATTCCGCCCAAGCCGTACTGTAAAAGTGAAGGACAAAGAGCAGCAGTTTTTTGGACCACTTGCTAATTCCTCTGGTCCTACTTGTATTGCTTATTTACCACCTGGAGCGACGAGCAAGTCGGAGTTTTTACCGTTTTGGGACTCCATGGATGATGATCTGCTTTTGCTGTATGGTAAATACAAGTCTTCTTTAGTACATCATTTGGATGTGAAGAAGGCTTATGGATTGGATGATAGAGATCTGGAATCTTCTGTTTTCCAGTTCTTTTTGCCTAGTTCCTATCTTTCTTTTGTTTGTTCGCCGGAGGATGTGAAATCTTGAATTGTTCTGCCGGAATAATGACTTATTCGACGTGCGCCGGCCGTTTGCTGTGTTTTTTTCTTTTCTTTTCTTTTCTTCTCTATATTTTCCTTTTATAATTCTGGATTTGTAATATCCGATACGAATGTACCGACCAATTGACTGCGATTGATTACGGATAATGCTTGAAGCAGGTGGTTTGGACCAAAATGATGTGGTTTTTGTTAGATATTCGTTCAGAATCTGCATTTTTTTTTAATTGATGAAAAGCATCTCCTTATGAGTAGAGACGAAATTGGGCTATTTTTAATCTAAATATGCAGTTATCCAAGCTAACTTCCACAAATGATGAAGATTACGCTTAAATAATCATGAAGATTATGGCGTTTGCATTTTAGTTGTAATGAATATGAATTCTATAGACGTTCTTTAAGAGAAACTAGATTCTTTCATCTTAAAATGGGACATTGGTGAACATTTGTTTAGCAATAAAGTTGAAGACGTCCTAATACAACAAATGAATACCTCGGTTTTAAGACTTCTACTAGTACTTTGGTCCCAAAAATATGTACTATAATCACGTAACATAGATGAGTAACTGAGAACTTGTGTCCCTAACATTCTCCATTCTTGTAAAATGATAACATTGAATCCTGCAAATTCCAAAAAATCACCATAGAAGTAAAATATCCCAAGAAACAACGATGAAGCATGGAGGCAAGAATTGACGATCTCATCTCAACAAAATGTCTGCTAAATAAATGCATCAAAATAACATAATGAAGGAATCAACAAAAGTCGATGAACAGACCACAAGCTAGCAAACCGGAGACTGGAGATGGAGAGAGGGAGTTTTGACCAGCAACATGTATTGTCCAAAGCAAATATGAAAACAACTTAGAAGAAGGGTATCGACTATCGACTACAACATGGAAAAGCTGGGAGCAGGTCCTTGATTAAGCTAGCAAATCCGCTCTTAGACTTAATTTCTATTTTGAGACTACTTGGCTGAAGTATCAACAAGGCTCCAACACCATATTGGAGATATGCATATGAAGAGAGGGGAAACACACAGGAAGATTTTTTTATTTTTATTTTTATTTTTTAAAAGGATTTTATTTCATGAAACTCACAAAGCTCGAGTTTACTTTTCTGAGAAAAACAGGAAAAACAAAAAAAAAGCCAACAAAACTAAAGATCAAAGATTTTCTTTTTCTTCCGAGTTCGAAGTAATCTTACGAGCCAGAGAGAAAAAACTTTTCTTCAAAACCTTATCAAAAATGTACTCACTCAAATTGAGCTTTTGGATCTAAACTCGTATATTGGAGCTAAGCTTCGATAGAATCTTGACTATCTATACCCGATGACTTTAGAACTTTCTTTGCCGAAGGCATAGATAGGATCTCAAACGGATTGCTTATAGGACAACCTTCGGAGTACTCTATCACTTGATTAGCAGCTGGAAGTATTCCCTCCTCATTCATCTTGGCTACCAATTGGGCCTCTTCTTGGGCATGCTTTCCTCCGATAAACCAATTTTGCTGCTGCTGCTCAAGGGAAGGGGCATCCATATCAGTCTGCTTACTGGATGTTGCTGGCAGCATTGCCTTTCCATATCAGTCAGCTCAACGGATTTTTTTATTTTATTTTAAATTTACACTTCATCTATGCAGTGTCATGGGTGAGAATAGATAATATCATAACATGACATTAGTCTTAACAAACCAAATTATACAACATTTTTTCCCTTATCGTCTTTCCATTGATGTTATTTGGTCGACACATGGCACTCTTTGTTTGGATTTGATAATCATAGAGCTGCTCCACTGTACTCTTCTAGTATGTATTATGGTTGTATTGAATAATTTTCGCCTCCATTACGTATGTGTTGTTTTCACTAGTAAATTAGTAGATTCGATATTCCAGTAAATAAAGATTGCAAAATTAGGCTTGAACATGACTTTAGATTGTTTGAGTAACAAAAAACATTATAAAGTTGAAACTGGTCTCAAACGTCAACCTGATTCAATGGGATTGGGTTCATGCAACTTGGCTGCTAAACTAAATCTCATGGCTGTAGTGCTTTCCATTTAAGTCTTTTTCTTTCACGTGCTGCTGACAAGTCAAAAGAGGGAACTCCAGGGATACCTTTTCCATGCTTGTTTCACTTGTAATTTAGGGGTGGTTTTTGCATATAATGGTAAGTTCACATTTCTTTTGTTATTTGATAATTGAACTAACACATTCACCGTTGTAAGAGGATTGTTTGCGGGCTTGTTCCACCTTTCACATGCCTAAATTTGGCTTGTTTTGGTATTACATGAAAATTCGGTATATAATTTACTTAAAGTCTCGATACTATGCAGCTGTAAAACATGTGACAAAGATTCATTTAGCTGCAATGGTCATTATGGGCACATTGAGCTTGTTTCAACAGCCTACAACCCCTTGCTGTTTGACCTGCTGCACTCTCTTTTGCAAAGAACCTGCTTTGGATGCTTTAGATTTCTGTCAGGTAGAATGAAGGTATGTTATCCTCAAACAAATCTGTTTTGTGTCAGGGTTTAACATTCCCGTCTTTTCTATTTTCCTTGCTTCCACATGACTTTGTTTATTTGGAATTCGTAATCATCCAGTTTTGATGAAGAATTTAGTTACGTTTAGTTACTCTTGTGATCTTCATTTCAGGTAAAAAAAATGTGTATCTCTGTTGGAACTGATTGCCAAGGGACGTGTCATCGAAGCCAGATCTTTGGAAGATTCTACTTCTTGTGGCGATGATGATGATTCTCCAAATCACTTGAGACAACAAGCGGATAGTGGAGGGAGTAATGTCTCTTATGATGGTTCTGTTTACAGTGGTGCAGAAGATAAGTTAAATCAAAATAGGAAACCTTTACGGGATTCTTTTCAGTTTGCTGAAGCTATGTCTATTTTAAAAACCTTTTTGGGCACAAACAGAAGAAGTGTGAATACTGCGGGTACAAAGGAAATCCAAAGATCAAAAAGCCAACTTTTGGATGGTTGCGCTTGGTATGTGCATTGAATTGGTTTTATTATTTTCCTTGATAAATGTTGTCGCTAATAAACTTTTGTTCACTTGTGATCTTAATGGGCGTGGGTTGTTGACTGTGACATTTTAAGTTCGTGATTTGTGGTTCTGCATGAGGGGTATTTGCACATGTATTTTCTCCTTTATGTTTCCAAACATTATGCAATCTTTTTATTGATTTCTCAACATCGGTGAATTAAAGGTTACTCTTCACGGGCATTGCTGTTTTCTCCGTTTGGCTCTCTGTATCTCTTCAATGTAGACTAGAGGAATTAATTTTGAACTTTGAACCGTCCACCATTGCTGTTTTTCGGCAGATTTTGTATGAGCAGTGAGACTTTGAGGTCCTATCACGTTCCTTTGCTCTCAATCTGTACCCTTTTTTGTTTAACAAATACAGAGACTTTTCTTGTTTGCTCATTTTGGGTAAAATGATCCAAGGGAGATATTTAATGCATTTCGTTTACCATTTCCAGTCAATGATCGCTGGCTGTGGGCTCATTGCCCAATTTATGCCATGAACATTGTTCCTTTTTTTGTGTTTTGTCGGTTTATGGAAGTAGACGGGTCTGCAGGATAGTCTATGATTTTTTATGGACAATCAAGGGCCTTATTTTGTTTTATATTTGCTCTTGGTCAACACGGGTGATTTTGTTGTTGTTGAGAGAGTTCTCTTTGTTTCCCTGGTATTTCTTATAGATCTCTTATAGCCTTTGTTAGATTGGCTGCTTATCAATAAAGGGGAAGGTGGTGGTGGTGGTTCTCTTTTGGATGTTGTGGTTTGTTTCTCACTCTTAGCCGTCTTGATTTTCTAGGATGGTGGATCGCCTGAAAGTATTCGTGTAAATATTATCATGACAAGCAATTTAGGAAGAGCTCAAAGGGAATCATCCTCTGAAGTGGTTACTGCTAATGATTTGTTGAACAATGACTTGATGAGAACTGCAGAAACAGAATCGGTTACGTCGGCCTCTCCTGGAGTAAGAGATGGTGGAAGAGATGACCCAGTGTTTAAAAGCATAGATGCTACCCTAGACTTTGAGCAGAAGTCTGTCTTTTCATCAGATATTTCGCCTTCTGAGGTACTATTTCAGCAATATGGAGAGAATGCTTGATTTTATTGTGGTTTCTGGTATCTTCTAACGTGTGCACATTGCTTCTTATGCCCTTGCTACAGCTTATTGTGCTATACGTTTTTCAGATTTCTTGGTTGTGGCTTTTTTTTTTCTTTTTTTCAAGCCTTGCTACTAGTAAAGTGCCTAGTATGTTGCAGTAAATACGCAACTTACATTTTTCATTTTTCGTGAAGGAAACTGTATCATAGATGGCTTTTCTTTATTATGAATTCTACTCATGTAAGTATTCTTTCGATGTGATCTGTATCTAGAAGTGTATTAAAAGTTTATTTTACTTTTATATTGGCATGCTTTTCTTAATGGATATTTTAGTATCTCTTCCATTCATCTGGTTTAGAAATATGAAGCATCTTGATACCTCTAATTTTTGGTGTATAATACGTTTATGAAGCATGTTTCATTTAATAATTAGAAGGCATCTAATTCAATAATTGGGCTACTGATTAATGGCTTGCTTCCAATAAATGAACTTTTTGAGCTGAAATTGGCAGGCTAGAGATGTTATGAAGCTCCTATGGGAAAATGAAGCTCCCCTCTGCTCATTTATAGCTGAAATACAGCGGGAGCAACTTAATATATCTTCAACAGTTGCTAATCATTTGATGTTTTTCCTGGACGCTGTGTGTGTGTCAGCCATTAAATTTCGTCCACCCGCGAAAGGTGGTGACGCCGTAAGTAAGACTGCAGTGTATGTTTGTTTTGATATACACCTTTTTCAGTATTGATGCCTACATTTTGGGGTCCAAAAATTTATCCAGGTTATGGAGCATCCTCATACTGTTTTACTGAGCAAAGTATTGCAGTCCAATACAGCATTAGGCAATGCCCATGTTCATAGTGCTGCACGTTCCCGAATCATCCGACTATGGATCGATCTTCAACAATGTATTAACGTTTTGTATGATAGCAAAACAGCAACGGGTGAGTTTTCTTTCTTTGTACTATCCCTATGTATCCTGGAGAATACATTTTGTTGTTGCAGAGTACATTTACAGAACTGACAGTTCATTTCAGTCGCTGCAATGATTATTTGTTCTTGTGGACAACTTGTTTCGGTTTGTATTGCTGTTTGCGCACATCATATCCATAGTGCATACCGAAGCTATGATAGTTAACATCTATAAATCATCAATTCATTTAAAGTTTAAACTATTAAGAGAAATATAAAGAATATATTCAATGCGGGGTTGAGGACATGAATTGGATTGACCCCTACTTGTGGTACCAATGACAGAATGTACCAAACAAGTGACTATCAAGCATATGCTTGGATAAAGGAACAAAAAGCTGATGCTAAACGGTGCAAGCGAAACATGGAGATTCATGGATAATTCCTTGTTTTGATACACAACGGATAAGAGTGTAAAGGCAGACTTCTTAAGTATATACCGCCTCCGTCGCATATTATAAGTCATTCTAGCATTTTTCATCCGTCCCACAATATAAGTCATTCTCACATTTCATTGCAATAATTAATGCACTTTTTCCTATTTTACCCATTTCAATGCATGACCTTTCATACACCATTCAATAAAATCATTAAGGGCATTTTAGTCCAAAACTGCCAAAGTTGGATCATTTATTGAGTTTCTTAATCTGTGTGCATAAAGGTAGAATGACTTATAATATGACTTATAATATGGGACGGAGGTAGTACATGTCAATTTTTTTTTTGAGAAACTCCAGGTGAAAAACAGCTTTGTTTGTTGGGTATAGCTATTAGTTGGAAAAGGTATGACAGGATAGAACTACAATATATTTCTTTTAATTGTGTATTAGTGTTTAATTTGATTGTCCTTTTTTTTTTTTGGCGAATCAGATGATTTTCATTAATAGGATATGAATAAACAGGCCTTCCAGGGTTACAGGCATAGCAAAAACAAATAACAAAAAACAAATACATCATGCCTAAAAAATCTTGAAATCTATACAAAAATGCACAGCTATATTCCAGCTGAGCCTACTTTTTTACAATTTCCCTCCACTTTGAAACACGAAGTCTAACAGTGCTAAAGGTTTCAGCTTAGTAACAAAAGCATGGGATGCCTTTTTGCTGGAATAATCTCCTGTTTCTTTCCAGGCACATCATATAGACGAGGACAAATAATCCTTGGCTTAGTACATCAGCTTGGAACTTGTTGGTGTACTTAGACGAGCACAACCACTTCACGACTTCCTTGAGCCATCGCCTTTACTTCTATAACATATTGAACCAGATACTCTTCACAAAAGGGCAAGCAAATAAGAAATGGTTATGAGGTTTCCCTGCTCAAACATAACGTGCATTCACTATTTGGACAATGCCCTAGCCCCTCGGTTATCCAAAGTTGTAGTGAGCCTCTGTTTACAAACCAACCAAGAGATGAAAGCATATCTAGGGACCCGCTTTTTATGCCAAATTAGTTTCCTCTGTTCAGTCTGTTGCACGTTTTGCCTGCTTTCACTTTGAATTCTCATAGAACTTTTTTGGGTGAAGGCTTTAGAAAGATTTGGGGTCTAGATGATCGTGTCGTTATCATTACCCCTGTTAAGCATGGAGTTGGGAGTGTGGTGGATGAAATCCTTACTCAACAGTCCTTTTATCATCTGGCCAATTCCATTTACCAAGCTCAATGATTTTGGCCACCGAAGACGTGAGGTTAGCTCCCAGTTTCCTGTTAGCACTCTCTGACAAAAAAAAAAAAAAAACCCAAATCCGGCCTTTAGGGAATTATCAAACCAAAAATTAATGGTGGTGCCATTTTCAATAAGCTTGACGATATAGGGGCTTAGCCATAGGCCTAATAGCCAGAATTCTTCTTCATATCCAAGACCAGAATGCCTCGTTGGGTGCGCTCTATTTTTTTAAATGGGCCTTCTCTTTGTTTGTATAAGCATCTTAGTTACTGATTTCTTCAGTAACTTAATTTTGTTGTTGTTGGAGAATTCGTAATTCAACATGGTATTAGAGCATGTGGTCATATGATCAAATCACCCTGGCTCCCCTCCCATCCATTTATATTGTCCAAGTGTTTGGTCTTTTTACTGGCTTTGTATGCCGTTTATTTGCATTTTTTGGCCAATGTTTATCTGTATAGAAAAGAGATTAGAGAAAAAATATGTATCATGTATTATGGTTGAAAAGATTACAGCCTTTTATAGGAAATAAATAGCACCTAATAACAGTTTGGAGCCTAAAGGATCTCCATGATTAATAGGAAGATTATCTAAAAAAGGTAAGACAGCGAGGAGATTGATGTCGTAATTACATGAAGAATAAATGCTGGAAACCTGCCTAAACAGTACTAGACAATAGAAAAGGTAGGTGCTAATCAATAGAAAAGCCAACTGATATACAGCTGTAATTACCAATTACTTTAATCCAACAACAATCTGTGTTAGTCCCACACTTGACACGTGTTGAAGTCTGTTCGTGTTTGAATTTCATTTCCTTGTTCCTCTAGGGTCTAAGTTTCCATAAGAAGCTGGGAATATTTGTTGGGTTTTTCTGCCAGGCTGAGATGATCTAAAAAGGGTTTGGGCCAGAGCTTATGAAGCAAGACTTTAACTCCTGATAAATTATCACCTCGCCTAGAAGGTTGAGCAAACTTGAGTATACCCTGTGTTTTTAACACTCTAAAATGCCAGAAGTTTGGACTAAAGGGCTATGACAAGCCACTAGTCAACATGAAGGCTGATGAATTCCCTACTGTTCAGCAATGAAGGCTGCAACCTATGAATCTACAGATAATATATTCACACTTGCATATCATTATGAGAATTGCGCTTTATAGGCAAGCAAGGATTGCGTAATATGTTATCTCCTTAAAACCTTAAAAAAAGTATAAAATTGTTATCTACAAAAATAATTGTCATATTCTAAACACCTTGAATACATTACAATCCTTATTATAGAGTTATATCCTAACAACGAAATTTGCAGATTTATGTATAAACATTAGGCAGTGGATTCTTATAGGCTTGTGCTGTGAAGGTCTTTAGGTTGCATACAATTCTTATGTAATGTGTTAAAATTATAGGCCCAACAATACGTAAGAAGGGGCTTATCCTCAAAACCTTGAGGGAAGTCCATCGCTCAGTATGATGGGTGAAACGATAACAAGTCTTCAAAATAGGACAAATAACAATTCCAACCGGCACCCTCGCGCTGCCCGAATGAACATGGGAAAGCGTGGACTTGGCTCTAATACCATGTATAAAATATAGACCCAACAACATATAAGAGTATTGACTTATGCTCAAAACCTATAGGTTATGAGGCGAGAGAAGTCCATCTCGTAGTGTGGTGGGTGAAAGTATAACAAGTCTCCAATGTGGGACAAATATCAAATCGAACAAAGTGCATTTAGGAATATGACTATGATTTGCTGGATCGTAATTTTTTTATAGTCCTGCGCATGCCCCTTCCTTTGATTGTCATCTTGAGTTTTTTTTGGGCTTTATTATTGCGTGACTTTCAATCTTGACAATAATAGTGCTTCTGTTTTTTCGAGTCATGTTGACTTATCTAAATGGACTGTTACATATTCTTCGGACATTGGGTTCCAGTGTAGTAGGTTCTTCGATTTGAATGTTGGAGTTGCCTATATTGGACTTGTTATTTTCTTCCCAGTGGATAATGTGGATTGTATTACTAAGGTAACAATTTCCTTTATGCGATGGCAGGGCCAAGCCAAAGAGATGGAATTTCAGGGATATGCCAACTTTTAGAAAAGAAAGAGGGAATTTTTCGCCAGAATATGATGGGAAAGAGAGTCAATTTCGCCTGTCGATCTGTCATTTCTCCTGATCCATATCTTGCAGTCAATGAAATTGGTATTCCGCCTTATTTTGCGCAGAGATTAACTTATCCAGAGGTATGGGTAGAATTCTTATCCTGAAAAAAGTTTGATTTATGTATTCATCTGAAAATTGATTACTTTTCAAGTTTGTTATTGAATAGGGTAAATCAAGTGGATTAGGTTAGGGTTGTATGTCCACCAACGATTGTTTTCTGGAATGGTGACAATCATCTTAGTGTAGATATCACTCTATGATCGTTGTTGTTGTTCTTTCTGTAATTAGTTGGTAGTAGTCGTATGTATGACGAATGGTCTATGATCAGTTCCCGGGGAAGTGCGACAATGAGCCTAATATATCAGCAGTAGGAGCTACTGCCGATCTCCGACAAAGTCCAATATAGATCAACAGTAGGAGCTACTGCCGATCTAGGTGTACCTGACTTGTGGCAGAGCAGTAGCTGTGCTACTAACATCACTACTCCTTGTTAAGAAGTCAGACGCAATAAAAGAAAAAGGAAAAAAATTAATTTAAGTATTTAAAGTAGATAATTCAACATTAATAAAGAAGAAGCGATGCACTGGAAATGCTGTTGTATTGGTCTTTACTTCAACCATGAAAATATTTCTAAACTATAGACTATACATAAAAGGTAAAGTTAAATTGTTGTCACTTGTACCTCTCACTAATATTTTTTTTCTTTTCATTATGCATTTTTTACTAAATTTTCACTTACATCCCATTTTTGAAATCATCGGTTGCTTCGAAGGCACTGTAAGTCTGTTTCTAAAGTGAATGGATTGACCACTGATCCCTGTGCCAGCTCCTAAATTTCCACTGATCTACACTCGCTATTTCTCCTGCCTCTTTTTACAGATTACGTAGTATAACCATACCTAATTCCTCAAGCCTTAAAATTTTCCAATTTGGACAGTCTGCCCAGCATTTATTCTGTGTGAAGTATCTGCCTAGATTAATGCTTTTTAAACCTCAATCTTTTCACATAAGAGACTTCACCCTCATCTTGTTGTAATTCCTAACAAAGCTGTCCGAACATTAATCTTGTGTACGAACTTGCAGAACGTGTTTAGCAGCATCAAACCTTCAATAATTATCTTTTTGGGCATTAGATGCAAACTATTGAGTTTGTTGATTCATTTTTTTTACTATACTAAAATCTTTGGTTGAAATTCTCATTTTGAGCCACTTTTCAGCCCTCTGCCTTCATTAATTATTATTATTTTTTGCACCTGCCTGTGAATTTTCTTTGCTGTATATAGTTCAATGTCAGTAGTCATCTACTGTTCCTAGACCTGGTCTATCCTCCCTTCCTACTGGCAATTCTGTAATCTGTTTTCTTGAGCAAACAATTGAAATCAAATGGTGGAGAGATTAATGGTCCAAGCTCTTAGTCCCCCTTCTAACAAGTATTGTCATCTCGTCTTTGTTCAACTTATTATGCGGAGCAGCCTTTTCCAAATCGACGAACCAAAGGTAGCACGTCAAGCTTGTAGCTCATCTACCAACACGATCCGCAGATGATATTTCTGACATTTATTTAAGGGTGGGTGTACTTGAGTGGTATATGCAGAAAGAAAACAGAATACTTTGATAGCTTGTCATGATGTTTTGCTTATCTTTCACAGAAGATACTTGTGGAATGTTTGTAAAGTATTTCTTGATAACCTCTTTGTTAATGTTGCAACAGAGGGTTAATACTTGGAGTGTGGCTAAGCTGAGAGATGCTGTAGTTAATGGGCCAGAAGTTCATCCAGGAGCTTTGGCCTATATTGATACAGTGCCTACCCGGAAACTTCCACCAGGTAAAGACCCATCAAGCAGAAGGAAGCGTGAAACAATGGCCAGAAAGCTATCTTCTTCCAGAGGAGCAACAACACATTCGAGGAAGAATTCTGAGCATGGTCGTGAGGGGAAAATTGTGCTTCGCCATATAAGAGATGGAGATATTGTGCTTGTCAATCGACAGGTAAACTTTCTCTTTTGTGTTTTTGTTTTACATGCCTATGTGCTTCCATACCGCAGCTGATTGCAGTATGGCACTTTGCAGTTCCACAGTTATCTGATTTTCCTTTTTGCTCAATTTAAGAGCCATTTTCATTTGATCACTGAGGTGTTGGAATGTGTGGCATTTTCATGCCTGTAGTTTGATAAAATAGGTCTTTTACCAGCAATTGTTAAAAGCTCATGATTGTAATTATATTTCAGGCATAAAACTTGAAGAAAGTAGATAATTTTTATAAATATATACACACACACACACGTGTGCAAGTTTTTCTCATTGTTCAAAGAATAGTTCCAAGAAGGGAATTTATACAGGAGATGGGCAACAGCCTTATAAATGCGCAGACAATAAAACAGCTGGAGAGTGAAAACTTGGACTCTTAATTAAATCCCACTAGACAGATGCTAATTTAAACTATAATCTGATTGTTACAATTTTGACCAGATTAATTAGAAAACTAATCTGACTGTTCTTATTCCTACAACACGTACATATTTATGTAAGTGCGTGTGTAAATATACGTCAATATAGTTTACATATGTATACACATGTAAATGAAATGGATATAATCATGCAACTGATTATCCACATGTGTATATGTATATTATGTGAGAAGCAGAGGGGACGCGTCTGTTTGTGAGAAGGAGAAGGTGGAGAGGCTTTTTGTGGCTGCTGAGAAGCTGGCAGTGCTGTAGAATTCTGGGCGAATGCAAAGCAGGAGGTGTTGATTGCTGATCAGCGGGGTTGTATGAGCTCTGCACAGGATGCCGTGGAGGTGATTGGTGGCAGGTTGCTTGATTTCATGGCCAACTCTTACTTGGAGAGACAGGAAGGAATCAGTTTGAGAGTGTGGCTCATGGAGGGAATTATTGGCATGATGATGAGAGTGACCAGGATGGGGACATGTTAGGTATACATGAGGAACCTATTGGGCTGAGAGCGAGGATTCTTCATCAACCAACAGGAGAGGCGCTATCAAATCCAAGAAAGAACTTGATCTACGGACAACATCGTTGTGGTAAAGGTCATGATGCTAGAGGAGTTGTGCTGCCAAAAAGAAGAAGAGTGTGAGAGGTGATCCAACTACCAGTAAAGCCGTCTGGTTCCAGAAGGAGATTATGGGGAGGGCTTCCTCAAAGCTGATATGATTGTAAAAGGGATGTGATTAGGAGCCTTAGTTTCGTTGCATATTTTGTGCTTAAGTGCAAGTATATTGTTTTTATCTATTTTGTTTCTTTTCTGAGTGCCTTTGGTTTCCTAAACCAAAAGGCATTTTTTCTTCTTTTCAAAATTGATTTTGAAAGGCGCAGACTTCAGTCTTTTCAAAATCAAATATTTTGAAAAGTGCTTAGGCCTATTCCAAACAAAATTTGGAAACACCAATATTTTGGTTAATATGTTTGGCCACTTTCCGAAATCAAAATTTTAAAAGTGGCCTAGGCCTAAGCCTTTTTCCAAATCAAATATTTGGAAATGCCATTATTATTTTAATGTCATGTGGCATCCCAAACAAACTATTTGAACCATTGGTTATCCACATAACACAACTAAACAGAAGAGGAATTACCAATCACAACTATGAACCATATTAAATCACAAGATACACAAAACAAAATTTAGGGATCTACCATCATTGACCAGTCAACCGACGCCGGCACCAGGTTGCCCGGCTGCCGACCGGCCGCCGATGGTGGTGCTGCCGCCAGTCGGCTGAGCACCACCGGATTTTTTTTTTTTTTTTCCTTTTCGTGTATCGTTTTGTGAATAAAAAATCTGTTATCTTTTAATTACGTGATTTAAACGATAAAATTAACTACGCAAATTAACATGCTTATTACTTAAGCACGAAGTTTGCTCCGATACCACTGTTTGGAAATCAACGCGGGAACGCAGCGAAATTTAAAATTTTATTTCTTTTGACTGGGATCGACTTCGTTTAAGAATAAAGATAAAAGAAGTAGACAAAATTACCTTGCTTGATCCAATTGGATCGACGCTTTGTCTACGGTTGTAGAAGCCGCGACGGCTCGCCAAATTTGTTAAAGATCAAGCGCTTACAGTTCTCCTAAAAGCTATAAATACATTAAGGAAAGCTACTTATATTTTTTATATCACTTTAACACTCCCCCAAGTGTGGGCTATATAATAAGCTAGCCTAACTAAGCAGGCACCGGGAGCAAACCAGCTCCAATAACAAAGAGACCCAACACACGATCACGCGCACAATATTAATGGGAGAAATAATAATGTTTATAGCCAGGTTCGAACTCGAGACCTCTGGCTCCGATACCATGTTAAAGATCAGCGTCACTACCAGCTTCTCCTAAAAGCCTATAGGTGTTAAGGGAAGACCATTCTTATATTTCTTATATCACTTTAACACCAAATTGCTCGCCTCTACCGGTGATCCACACGAAAACCTTGCCGGAATCCCATCATGGATTGCTACCAGAAAAACTCTACGGCTAGACCTACTTTTCCTCTCTCATAAATCTCTCTTTAGGAAGCTCTCTATTTTTCACAAGAACTATTAACTCTTGGAATTGTGATGTACAAAAGAGCTAGTCAACCATTATCTTATATAGAGGGTGGGGCGCCCCATGCACTTCCCAATCTAATTGGGATTAGCTTCTAGTATATAGATGAGAGAAAAAATATTTTCCTAATAAAATAAAGAAAATCACTTTGATTGATTTATCTCATTTAATATTCAATATCTTATATTAAATATTTTTCCAAGATAATAATTGGCAATATCTTATATTGAATATATCTTTATTTTATTACTATAAATCTATTTTTCCAAAATCAATTAATATCTAATATTAATATTATGGTAATCTTATTAATTAAATTGCACAACTCAAATGTATCCAATACAATTGAATATGGCGTCCCCTTTCCCCTAAAATTTGGGAATTGAGATTTTCTTTAATTAATATAATACTATAATTAATCAATTCACAAAATACATGTATATTATATATACACATATTTCGAAATATATGTATCAATATACATATTTAATTAATCAACATAATTAATATCTTGTATTATATTTATTTATAATAATAAATACCACTGTATTAATTTACCACTATAACATTTATAGTCGTGAGATAAATTCCTTTCTTATTTAGTCATCAACTATAGCCACATTTTAATCCGTCTATATGTTCTTATGTGTGTGACCCGATAGGCTTCCGAATACGTTGGTCGTAGACACAAAGTGCAATTTACGAAAATGCCCTTCATGCTTAACGATCACGGGATAGCGTCTAGCAACACACCGTGACCCCCAATCATCGGAAGAGTCAAATGCAATGACTACTACCTTTCATGAAAGCGATTACCGTGTAACTTACAATCCTATCGCTGTAATAATATCCATACGGTTGTTAGTCGAGTGCCAAAACATCAACGACCGTATCTTAAAATCTAGATATCATGCTCCCTCGAAGTAACTCATTTACTTCTACTTTGCAAAGATTCACGAGAGTAAGACATTCCTTATAAGAAGGCCCTTTCGGATATTCACCCCTACTGATAAGGTACGCGATTTCCAGACGACCAAACATGTATACTCTGCATGCTTCAGTATCACACCCAATCATTAACGCTGATCGCCCCATGGCTAGGTAAAACCTCAATAGTGTCAAAGCATGACAATCCACATTGTGATGCCATGAAGACTCGGTCCAAAGGATAATTACACAACCGCCACATAGTGTGACACTTAAATGGTGTAAGTGGGTCGATCTAACGTCGCATTCTTTAATACACGCCCACGCATCTTGTCAAGTGTCTCTACAATTCAATAGACAAGATCTATCACTGCTCTTAAAGACAGAAGACATCTAATATGTGCTAGTCTGTTTGTACTATCAATGCCCTGTTTAACAGTATATCAGCCTAGAGACATTTAAGTATCAAACTCGTTAAAGTGATTAGAGATCTCATCAACCATAATCGTCTATCATGGTTTCTCTATCACGGTTTAATACTAAGGACGTTATCATATAACAATTCATAATTGGTCCTTTAAAAGAACAAATATATGACAACAGAAAAGCCATTTAATATATGTATAAACACAAAGAAATAGTAGTAATGATCCGACCCGGTCGGATCCGGTCCAACCCGATTAGGTTTAGGACACTATTTCAACAATAAGGTCAATGAGCTGGATTTTTGTGAGCACTGTGTGTTTGGGAAACTACATAGGAGCAAGTTCCCAAAAGCAATTCACATCACAAAAGGGACACTTGATTATGTCCATTCTGATTGTTGGGGACCTTCAAGGGTGGAGTCATTGAGTGGTCACAGGTATTTTGTGTCTTTTGTAGATGATTATTCAAGGATGGTTTGGGTAATTATGATCAAGCACAAGAGTGAAGCATTCAAGACTTTCAAGCAGTGGAAGGCTTTGGTTGAGAATCAGACAGGGAAGAAGATCAATAGACTTAGAACTGATAGTGGACTGGAATTCTATTGGTCTGAGTTTGATGATTTTTGCAAGAATGAAGGCATTGCTAGGCACCATACTGTTAGGAATACTCCACAACAAAATGGTGTTGCAGAAAGAATGAATCAAACTCTTCAGGAGAGGGCAAGGTGCATGCTCTCTAATTCTGGTCTAGCAAGGAGATTTGGGCAGAGGCTGTTAGTACAGCTTGCTACTTAATCAATAGGGGGCCTCACTTGGATCAAACTTAAAACGCCACTTAAAGTTTGGTCAGAAAGGTCAGTAGACTACTCTGGACTTAGGGTTATTGGAAGCACTATCTACTACCATGTCAGTGAGGGTAAATTGGAGTCTAGGGCCAAGAAGGGTGTGTTTGTTGGATATGGAGATGGAGTTAAGGGGTATAGAATATGGTCATCAGCTGAAAATAGGGTTATACTCAACAGGAGTGTAGTTTTTGATGAAAATTCTATGCTTAACTCATCAGTGAGGGCCACATCTGAATCTGAAATTGGATTTGAGACTGAGCAGATTGACAAACAGGTGGAGCTTCAAGTAGAGTCTACTGAATCAAAAGACTCAGTAAGGGATAGTCAACAATCAGCAGATCCAGAGCTGGATCCAAGCCAGTCTGTTGAACAAGGGTTAGCAGACACTCAGACAGCTGATGTTGGTCAGCAGGTTATAGCTCTCAGCAGAGCTAGGAGGACTAATATCAGACCTCCAAGAAGATATGGGTTTGAAGAGGATATGGTTGGATATGCACTACATGTAGCTGAAGAAGTGGATGATTTTTAACCTAACACTTATAGGGTAGCCGTGACATGTTCTGAGGCATCCTAATGACTTGCTGTCTTGGGAGAAGAAATGGAGTCACTTCAGAGGAATGAGACTTGGGATCTGGTCAAACTACCACAGGATAGAAGGGTGGTCAGCTGCAAATGGATATTCAAGAAAAAGGAATGAACGACATATGCTGCAGATATCAGATATAAGGCTCGTTTGATTGCTAGGGGGTTCAGTCAGAAAGAGGGGGTAGACTATGAAGAGATATTTTCTCCAATGGTCAGACATATTTCCATCAGGGTGCTGTTAGAAATAGTGGCACATCAGAATCTTGAACTTGAGCAATTAGATGTGATGACATCTTTTATACATGTAGATGTAGATAAGGAAATTTATATGACTCGGCCAGAGCGTTTCCAAGTTCCTGGCAAGGAAGGATATGTTTGCAAGTTGAAGAAGCCCTTATATGGACTTAAGCAGCCCCAAGCAAGTGGTATAAGAAGTTTGATGAGGTTATATGATTCAAAGAAGGCGTTATAGCGTGAGTCTATATGATTGCTGTGTTTATCACAACAAGTTGAAGGATGGTTCAATCATCTATCTGGTGCTGAATGTAGATGATATGTTGATAGCTACTGCAAACAAGTCTGACATTCAAGATCTAAAGAATCTGCTCAAAGCTGAATTTGAGATGAAGGATTTGGGGAATGCAAAGAAAATTCTGGGGATGGAGGTCTATAGAGATAGGAAGCAGGGGAAGTTGTTCTTGTCTCAGCAGGGGTATATTGAGAAAATATTATCCAAGTTTGGCATGCCATCAACCAAACCAATAGATACTCCTATGGCACCAAACCTACATCTGTCTGCTGTGTTTGCTCCACAGTCACCTGAAAAGGAAGAATACTTGTCAAGAGTTTCATATGCTAGTGCAGTAGGTAGTCTAATGTATGCCATAGTACTGTCATTTAGGCCTGATTTGGCTCAGCAAATCAGTGTTGTCGCAGAGTTTATGGCTCAACACTGGAAAGGAAACAAAAGCGAGAAAGAGGATATTCGTATCTAGGGGACATCATATATTGGACTCATTTATGGAGGTGGTACTCAATGTTTTGTCACAGGGTACTATGATTCTGATTATGTTCTTGATGTGACAATGAGAAGATCAATATTTGGGTATGTGTTTACTTTGGGTGGTTCTATGGTAAGTTGGAAGGCAAATTTTCGGGTACTGGTGACATTATCTACTACTCAAGCGAATACATGACAACCGGCAGCGAAGCAACAAAGGAAGCAATCTGCAGTTAAAGGGCTAGCCAATGATCTGAGTCTACACCAAGATCAAGCCAAGATGTATTGTGACAGTCTTAGTGCAATATGTTTGGCTAAGAATCAGGTTCATCATGAGAGAACCAAGCACATTGATGTTAGGTATCATTTTCTGAGGAATGAGAGAAGGGTTAAAGTGGAGAAGATCTCAGACCGATGTGAATCTCCTGGCCGATATGTTCACTAAACCCAGTTCAAGGAGCAAGTTTCGGTTGTGTTCAGACTTTGCTTTGAATATCCAAAACTGTTAATCTGAATCTGGGAATACTCAGCTGATATTGGGGGTCTGCTGAGATATTCAAATCTGAAGACAAAGAGGATTCTGGCACTTGGTTGTGCATCTGGTCACTTTGCATGAAGTTGAAGTCAAGGTGGAGATTTGTAATGTTGACTTAAACTTATGCTAATGGGGTTTGGTATGGAAACATGTTCTGGTCAGCAGTGTATGAAGCATCTGCTGAAATCTGGTGTTTTGTTGGGGGCAAGATCAGCAGGGTTGATCAACCTGTTGATGGCAAGTCTACTGAAGACAAGTCTACTGATGCTCAGCAGACTTGTAGAACATGTCTGCCGCATGTTTGTTCGAAAGTTATTTCGGGTATTTTTGATCATTTTCTTGGGTTGGTCGTTAAGTCGATTATGGTTGGATTCCCAAGGCTATATATACCATCTGTATTAATTGTAACTTAATGTAACTTATTGTGATAATAAAATATCATCGTTTGTCCGTGGAGTAGTCGGCACATTGCCGGAAACCACGTTAAATCTGTGTTCTTGTTTCTGTGTTTGTTTGCTTGTTTATCTTTAATCTTTAATCACAATCACCATCACTTTTGATCGATCCGTCATAACACGCCGCATAACCGCCCAATCGCCGGTCACCCTCACCGCCGGTTATCCAAACCGCCGGTTTCGGTTATATTTGGCCACCTCTACCCAAACCTGGATGATCATGAGTGTTTTATTTATTTATTTTTTTAAATCATTGTCACGGTGATCAGATTATTTGACATCAAGATGGGTTGTAATCGGTAAAATATGGTTTACTTTATTCCAAGGACGTAGCCAAGAATCTGTATTCAGGTGGGCTCAATTTCCTTATACTGTTATTTTATGAGTATTCGGGTGGGTTGCATTTCTTTATATTGTTATTTTATGAAAAACAAATTCTTAGACATTTAAAATTTTACTAGAACTCACTCGATACTCATAAGATTTTTTATTTGAGTGGGATAAAATTATTTATAATGTTATATTACGATGCAATTTTTACTTAAAATTCATAAAATAACAATAAAAAAAATTCATTTGATAATTGTCAGTAAGGTGACTTAAACTCTACATCTGGTGGAACCAATCAAGACTCAATTTGTGTGATGGGCGGTGAGAAGTGTATTCAATTCTGTACATCAAGTAGGGTGGAGTCTCATCTGAGCTTCAAGCAGGTAACTATCACAGGTGATAGTCAGGCTAGAAATCTTGGAATCTGCAGGTCCCACATCCGATAATTACATTATGTGACAACTATACAAAGTGTCATTAAAAGGAGGACACGTGTAGGGGTATTTATGGTGCATCGAGACAAAGATTCCAGCGGCTAGGATTTAGGGATTTGTGCCTATAAATACAATTGTTGTCTCATTAATCGTGTGTGTTGAAATCAGTAAATTTTAGTGCATAATAAAATATCTCTTTTACGCCCGTGTTTTTTACCTCTCCCACCTGAGGGTTTTCCACGTTAAATATGTGTTCTTCTTGTTTGTTTTCTCCTTTGATTGTTTATGTTTGATTGCTTCATTCGCTTTCTTGCATCGAAGTTATCTCCATCCGCTTTATAACAAGTGGTATCGAGAGATGTGTTCGAGAAAACAATGCACGATCAACTTCATCTTCACCAAGGCCTTCAAAGGTGCTAGGATCTGTGATAAAGTTGTGATCTTTAGCAAGAAAAGATGTCGATGAAACGTAAAAATCGATAAATTTACGAGGAAGGAGCAGTTTTGGTCTGTGGCAAATCAAGATCGTGTAATTTGTTGAAACAACGGGGTTTGTGGAATCCTTTATCGACAAACCAAATACAAGTGCAGCAGATTATGCCAGTCTGGAAGAGAAAGCACATTCAACCATCATGTTGTGGAAGAAGCTTGAAAGCCTGTATATGACCAAGTCACTGACCAACAAGTTGTTATTGAAACAGAGGTTGTTCAGTTTGAAGATGCATGAAGGGAGTCCACTGAGGGAACATCTGGACCAGCTGAACACAATATTTCTTGATTTAAGGAATATTGATGTTAAAATTGAAGATGAAGATGCAGTTCTAATCCTGTTGGTGTCATTACCGGCATCATATGAAAACTTTGTGCAGTCTTTCATAGTTGGAAATGATACAGTAGCTTTGGAGGATGTAAGGTCTGTCTTACATGCCAGGGAGCTTAGACACAAGGCTACTGCATGCAGACCAGTCAATTTCTTTGGGCTAGTAGCTAGTAGCAATAGTGGAAAAGGATATGGACGAGAAGAAAAAAAAGTCGTCGGGTCCAAAGGTCCTAAGTCTCATCGATGTCTCTGTAATTATTGTAGCGAGCGGGGACATTGGAAGTCCAACTGCCCAAGGAAGAAGAAAAAGCAGCAGGAAGGCAATTCAGCACGCAGCCTTTGGCTCTTGAGCAATCGATGAGGATCTGGTTCTAGTTGCGGGAGATTCTACACACCACAATGATGTGTGGATACTTGATTATGGAGCATCCTACCATATTTGTCCAAACAGGAGTGGTTTTCTACTTATGAAGCGAGATGGATGGTGGTCAAATCTATATGGCAACAAACAAAGTTTTTGCAGTTGTAGGAATTGGCTCAAGAAAGTTAAGGGACAGAGGATGGTAAATTTTGTACACCGAAAGATGTAAGACATGTTCCACAGATGACCAAGAATTTGGTATCTCTTAGTCTCTTTGGGATGACAAGGGTTCAATTTCAAGGGTGAAGGTGGGCAGTGAATGTCTTCAAAGATTGATTGTAGTCCTCAAAGGCATCAAGAGGAACCTTGTATATATTACAAGGATCTCATCAGATCTGCACTCTTCTTTGTTGCATCCTCAAGCTAGATTCACTGATCCTCAAGAGACTCATTTATGGCACATGAGACTAGGTCACATGGGTGAAAGGGGTATGCAGATTCTTTCTTCAAAGAGTTTTCTTGGGGATATAAGGTCAAGAATCTGGACTTTGTGAACATTGTGTGTTTGGGAAGTTGCATAGAAGTAAATTCTCAATGACAGGTTGCACAATACAAAGGCAACACTTGATTATATCCATTCAGCTGCATCACTGGGTCCATCAAAAGTTGAGTCATTGGGTGGTCACAGATATTTTGTGTCATTCATAGATGACTATTCAAGGATGACTTGGGTGGTGATGATGAAGAACAAAAGTGATGCATTCAATAACTTCAAGCAGTGGAAGGCCCTAGTGGAGAATCAGTTAGGCAAGAAAATCAAGAAGCTTCATACAGATAATGGTCTGGAATTCTGCTGGACGGATTTTGATTCATTTTGTGCAGCTGAGGGTATTGCTAGACATCATACTGTAAGGAATACACCTCAGCAGAATGGTGTAGCTGAAAGGATGAATCAAACTCTACTGGAGAGGGCAAGATGTATGCTTTCTCAAGCTGGTTTATCAAGGAGATTTTGGGCAGAAGCTGTTAAGACAGCTTGCTACTTAATCAACAGGAGTCCTCACACAGGAATCAATCTCAAGACACCATTTGAGATGTGGTCAGGCAAGCCTGCTGACTACTCAGTTCTAAGGGTTTTTGGAAGTACAACTTACTATCATGTTAGTGAAGGGAAGTTGGAGCCAAGAGCCAAGAAGGGAGTGTTTGTGGGGTATGGTGATGGAGTGAAAGGATATAGGATTTGGTCATCAGCAGAGTCCAGAGTAATCCTCAGCAGGGACGTTGTGTTTGATGAAAATTCTATGTTAAACTCATCAGTGGGGAGGGTCACTCGAGTGCAAACCGAAGGTTGAATCGATAGTGTTGAGAAAGCAGGTGGAGCTTGGTGGAGTCCACCGATATGCAACAATCGGTGGATCCAAATCAACACTATCTTCGATCCGGATAATGAACGAGAATCCGATTCAAGCCGGTCTCTTTGAGACCTCGGCAAGGGCGTCATACAAACATTGATCGCCAAAGTCCATTTGCCGTGAAGCCTAGAAGATCTAATGTTGGGATACCTCCAGGAGATATGGATATGATGATTTGGTGGATATGCACTCAAGTAGTAGTGAAGAAGTAGAGGTTGTTGAACCTACTACTTACGGTGGAAGCAAATGACATGTATGAAGCATCTCGGTGGCATGCGACCATGGGAGATGAAATGGAGTCATTGTTGAAGAATCGGACTTGGGAATTGGTCAAACGACCTCTTGACAAGGGAGTTGTGACTTGTAAATGGATTTTCAAGAAAAGGAAGGAATAACTAAGGCGTAAGGGTCAAGTATAAGGCACGTTTGGTTGCAAGAGGATTGATCAAAAGGAAGGGTTGACTTTGATGAAATATTTTCACCGAGTGGTCGAGACACACTTCAATCAGGGTGTTACTAGCAATGGTGGCAAAGCAGATCTGGAACTTGAGCAATTAGATGTAGCGCTTTTACATGGTGAGGTGGATAAGGAGATATACATGACACGGCTGAGGGTTTTCAAGTTCTGGCAAAGAAAACTATGTTTGCAAGTTGAAGAAATCATTGTATGGTTTGAAGCAAGCTCCAAGGCAATGGTATAAAAGGTTTGACAGCTTTCATGCTTGGCGAGGTTACAACAGAAGTCCATATGATCATTGTGTTTACTACTGATCTCTTTGAAAGATGGATCATATATCTATCTTGTCTCAGTATGTGGATGACATGTCGATAGGCAAAGACAAGGAAGTCGATGTTCAAAATCGAAGAATCTTCTCAGTCTTGAATTTGAAATGAAGGATTTGGGTCCGCCAAGAAAATCTTGGGGATGGAGATCTGAGAGATAGAAGTCGAAGAAGTTGTTCTTGTCTCAGCAGGTTATGTGCGTAAGATATTGGCCAAGTTTGGGATGTCTCTTTGCAGAAACCAATAGATACTCCTATGACATCAAATGTTCATTTGTCATTTATGCTTCACGATCACCAAGAGAAGGAGTATATGTCAAAGTTCCTATGCTAGTGCAATTGGCGTTTGATGTATGCCATGGTTTGCACTCAGCTCTGATTTGGCTCAGCAATAAGTGTTGTCGCAGGTTTATGGCTCAACCTCGGAAAGGAACACTGAAAGTTTGTTAAAAGGATATTCAGATACGAGAGGTAGTGCGGTGATATTGGTCTCATTTATGGAGGTGATAGTCAGTCACGTCAAAGTGTGATCTTGATTATCACGCAGTGATGTTGATGATAGAAGATCAATGATGGTTATGTGTTTACATTGGGAAATGCGGTGGTCATTTGAAAGCTACTCTTGAGCTCTGATGAGCCTTATCAACTCATCAAGCGTAATACATGGCTCTTCTCAAGCGACTAAGCGAGGTATCTGGTTGAAGGGCTAGTCGGTGACTTGGGGTTGCATCAGGATCAGGTGAGATATATTGTGATAGTCTAAGTGCAATATGTTTGGCCAAGGATCGAGTTCATCATGAGAGAACCAAGCATATTGATGTCGTATCATTTTCGAGAAATGAGAAGAGGGTTGTGGTGAAGAAGATTGGCACAAAGGAGAATCCTGGCGATATGTTCACTAAACCGATTCAAATAGAGTAAGTTCCACTTTGCCTGGACTTACCGAATATTCAAAGCTTGTCTGTTTCGAAACTCTACCGAGGCGATCGGTGGAGTGGATGATGTGGAGATAGTCCGGTACAAGTACATCGGCATTGACGAATGCATCTGGTACAAGTACATCCGGTTATGCAATCTGTTTGACTTCGAGAGTTGAAGTCAAGGTGGAGATTTGTCGATAAGGTGACTTAAACTCACATCTGGTGGAACCAATCGAAGACTCACTGGTGTGTGATGGGCGGTGAAGAAGTGTATTCAATTCGCACATCGGTAGGGTGGAGTCTCACCGAGCTTCAAAGCAGGTAGCTTCAGCAGGTAACTATCGCCAGGTGAGGGTGTCGAGCATCTCTTGGAACAGCAGGTCCCACATCCGATAATTTCGTTATGTGACAAATGACTATACAAAGTGTCATTAAAAGGAGGACACGTGTAGGGGTATTTATGGTGCATCGAGACAAAGATTCTCTGGCGGCTAGGGTTTAGGGATTTGTGCTATAAATACAATTGTTGTCTCATTGTCTTGTGTGTTGAAATCTGTAAATCAAAGATTGCATAATAAAATATCTCTTTTTCGCCCGTGGTTTTTACCTCTCCCATCGGAGGGGTTTTCCACGTTAAATCTGTGTTCTTCTTGTTTTCGTTTTCTCCTTTGATTGTTTATGTTTGATTGCTTACATTTTCGCTTTCTTGCATCCAAGTTATCTCCATCCGTTTTATAACAATAATTAATATGAGTAATCAAATGAGACGTGTTAATAAGATAGAGTAGTGCCGAGTAAAATTTAAAGGTAGGGTGGACTTGATAAAACATTAAACATAAATTTAAGCGTGTTTTATTGCCATCACAAAATACTTTCTAACAATACGATTACACAAATTTAAATATAATTAGCAATTTAATTGTATCAATATAAACTATCAAAAATTAAACATCCGGGTGGGCTTAGCACACCCAAAAATTATCACTGAGCTCCGGCCTTGCTTTATTCCTACCCGCACATGCAAGGAGTCTTCTAGCTAGTAAGGCAGCAGCAGTGAGACATCACTCTCAAATCAACGTAAATATTTCATGAGATATGCTCATTGAGTATGGTTTCATTGTAATGGAATGCAAGTAAAAAAAACCATAATAACAAAGTAATCAACGTAAATGTAACAAACAAGGACAGAAAACACGAAGTTCACAGCGATTTCACCTGGTTTCAGATGCCGTGTCTAGTGTCTACGGACATAGAAGAAGATATTTAATTATTATGCACATAATATTACAAAATACTTGTTGCCTTGTTTAGATTACAATAAATACTGGATTTTATAGAGTTAGGAACTAAATCCTAGTCACCATAATGACCCACTGTTTATTTGTCAGAAATACCCCAGATGAAATTTCCGATAGATCACTTGTTAGATTATGTCTTCATGTCTATAATGTTAATCTGACTGTAATATATCATTACTCAATAAAAATGCTTTAATACATATTTAAAGATTCCAAGAGCTATCAACAACAACTCAATTTTCCTCCTCCACTTAGAGGAGTTAAAATAGTATTCTAAAGAAAGGCTTTATTTATTCAAAGGTTCCAAGAACTATGAACAAAAACTGTCAATTTTCCTCCACCTCCTGAATGATTCAAAAGCTGAATTGTGATGGTCATTTCTTTTTTTTTTTTCTTTCTATATAAGGTATGTCAAGTCCAAGAAATATTTGCAAATTTAGTAACAAAAAATCAAAAAAGAACTGTTGACCGAATTCTGTTTTGTATAATTATGTCTAAGCTCCTTTCCTACTTGGTCCTGGTTTTGCTAGTTTCATCAGGTATTAGTTTCAGAATCTTTCTTGCTTGCATTAATTGCATACTCCTATTTCATTCATCGATCGTATTACAAACTAACTTAGTAACTTATGAGTTATACTACCTCCGTCCCAAAATGTAAATCCATTTGAGGTTTTTCACACATAGAAAGTTGGTTGAATTGGTTGTGTCATTAGTTATGATGAAAAAATCTAAAAACGGATATTAATACAAAACAGTGAAAAGTGGTGGTGTGTAAATAATAACGAGCGTTGTTAATGGCACCACGTGCGATTTACTCGGGCACCACACCTCGTGCAAATTTCGATTTTGTAGAGGTCTAAATCTGTTTTCAACACTCCAGAGCCGAAATTATGTGCAAAATTCGACTCTGGAGGGGTTGAAAACAGATTTTGACCTCTATAAAGTCGAAATTTGCACGAGGTGTGGTGCCCGAGTGAATTGAATGTGGTGCCATTAACAGTGTCCATAATAAATGAGTGGTAAAAAGATAAAAATGTAATAAATAGGTAATCTAAATAGACTTACAGTATGAGACAAAACAAAAAAACTAAATGGACTTGTATTTTGGGACGGAGGTATGCTGAATTCTCTTTTTTTTTTTTTTCCTTCTTTTTTTCTTGCAGTTATGGCCGAGATTGATAAAGGTTATAAGTGCAAGGTCCCAAACCCTAGTGGTTGCCACTAGGGTCTACCCGGGCTCTCGAGTGAGATGACCCGGGTTCGATTCCCCTCTCCCGTAGATTAAAAAAGCTTTCGTTCAAGTGAAAGAAAAAAAAAAGAGGGAAGACGACATCAAGGACATGATCAATGTTGACGGAGGACCGTCAACCGGTTTGTAATTACAATTGTTGTTCCAGCCATGCAGAGTGCAACAAAGGATGCCCCTGTGACATAACTTGCCACGAGTGAGAGAAAATTGATTACAGAACATATGCATCCTAGAAAATGTTCGCAATACTACATCGTGTCACAAACTTGTACCATTAATTATACAATTATAGTCCATTGATTAACGATTATGATTCGAATGAATCAATCAAATCTATCATATATAATCAATGATCTACAAGAGTGTATTATATTACTGAAACAATATCATAAGTAACACGTTGTTAATTATGTCTAAACCATTTTCGTTTGTGTAATAAGCCAGCCTGTGTGTACATACATCATTTCGTTTCTACGTACGTACAATCGAAGGATGCATGAATGATGCACTTCACTTGGATGTGTTGTTTATTAATGTTGGTTTGTATGTGTTTAAAATATCAATTTCTCTAGTTGATCTATATAATTAAGTGGCTCCATCTTATGTCAAATCATGTATCTGGTGCAAAATCAAAGTGTCAACAGATTAATTAATGATAGTAGCCTCTATTGTATGTTATGACATAACGTGATGATAGTAACATTATCCTCAATGAAAATATACATATACATAAGGATAGTGAAAACACGAGCTAGCTAACAAACGTTCTTATTTACACAGGCAACTCTGCTTCAGATTGCACATTGAGACAACATGTTAACTTATCCAAAATCTCCGCCATGTTCGGTCTGGCTTCAGAATTAAAAACCAAACATTGATTTACCACATCCATAACCACTCGCAACTGTTGAACATTCATATCGCCCCCGCCGTCGCCAATAAGTTTCGGATCGAGTAGTTCGACCAAGTCCTCCGTTCTCCGGCAATCCTCAGTCCACTCGGCTAATGTCGTTGACCCTTGAGTTGACTTAAGCCCGGTTATCAACTCAAGTAGAAAAACTCCATAGCTATAAACATCAGACTTTTGTGAAACTAAACCATTTGTCAGATAACTAATGTCGATGTAACCGAACGATCCTTTTATACTAGCCGGTGTGGTTGCTTTTGTTGTTGAACCATCATCATCATGTCCTAGTTTACAGAGCCCGAAATCAGCAAGCTTGGCGTGATCGTCGTCTATTAAGAGTATGTTTGATGACTTTATATCGCGGTGGATAACGGGTGGATCAGCTGCATTGTGGAGGTAGTTTATGGCTCGAGCAACGTCTAAGGCGATGTTTAAGCGATTAGACCAAGAGAGTGGTCCTATGTTTTTGCCTTCTTGTGTGTGCATTCTGTCAAACACTGTTTTCTTTGGTGTGTACTCCAATACTAGAAGTTGCTCTCCTGCAAATTTATTAATTAGCTTATCGATCAAGATACGTATTTCAATGATTTATAAGCATGTAGTGATGAATCATCAGATACGTATTTCGATTATTTACCTTTGTCAATGCAGAAACCCAAAAATCCCACCAAATTAGGATGAGAAATTCTGAGCATGACAGAAACTTCATCTAGGAAAATCCTCTGGCTCCCACCTCTTTCTTCTAAAACGCGTTTCACTGCGCCCAATTTTCCATCCCCAAACTCAGCTAGATACACATATGAAGTTGCTCCAACCCCTATTTTAATCTTGAAATTCTTTGTTGCCACTTTTATCTCTTCCAATGTGTAAGTCCTTATACATGACAAATGATCATTTCTTGATTTCTCATCTTCTTCTTCATGATCATGATGATGATCAACTTTTCCGTCTCTTTTACTTCTTGCAGTTTTTTCTGATTCCAAGTAAAAGATCCATCTCAAAGTAATGGTCACAACAAGGAAGAATATTAAAGCGGCGGCAACCCAGAAATGTTTGAGATTTGCTTTGACAAAGAAATGCATTGTATATTCTCTGTCCAGATGATCAGGAACATTGTTTTTTCACTACCCCATTATATATATAACTATGTAAATGGAAACAGAGAGAGAGAGAAGGAGAAATAAGTAAAAGACAAAGTGAAAATTATGTGGAAGGATCAAGAGTTTGGATGTGGAGAACACTGGGGTGGCTTTGGGAAGAAGAGGAAGATCCAGGAAGATGGAGTTTTGCATAATGTAGTTAGAGCTTTGTGTTTGTTGTATATTGGAGAATAGGTAAAGGAACAAGGGTCATTTTTTTGTCTTTAATAAAAAGAAATTAAATGAATGCCCAACGTTCTAATTAAATAAGTAAATAGGAATGACAATGAGTGTGAACCAAGGGGCAACTGTTTTCACACAAAAAAAAAAACTATGTCATATATTTCATTTGCCCTTTTTAAAATTTTATTTACACGGGTTAATAATGCTTTCCTTAACCGAGATCATGCGTCCATCACCGAGTATGGACGGATACAGGTTCGACAGTATTTTTAAAGTGTTCCCATTAGGCAATTTGAATTGTTTCGCCCATCATTTTAAAAAAATCGATAAAGCATTTACTGTATCTACGGCAAGTGCTTTAAATACAGTTGAAAACAGACAGCTAAAACTGGTATGCAGATTGAGAAAACAGACAGGAAAAGTCCAATACAACACACAGGTCTTACATCCTTCTTGGTTTATTCCAAAACTATCAATTTATGCGTAGAACAAGCCCCCCCCCCAGTTACATGACAATGGCAGCAGCAGCACATTAATTGTTTTACTACTTTAATTTAATTATATCTTCTAATGTTTCGTAAAAAAAGAATTACTGCTGTCATTGGGCTAGCTAGCCGATGAAATATAACCGCAAATGAATATTTGTCGTTTGACCTTAATTGTGTCGGAGAATTATATTCATTCTAACTATCTCGATCACTATATTAAAGTATGCATGATCATTTCTTGTATGAAAAGGAAGACTTTTATACCATAAATAAGGGTCATTTATTAACACCATAATTCAACGGTGCGGAAATCGAATGTTGTCTTATACATTCGAGTTTCTGAGGTTGATTCTACTTATACTACGCACATTTAGTGCAGTACACAAGCGGTAGATCAATTATCGTATGTTTATTATGCATAAATGGAATGAGATTGAATGTCTTTCCATTTTATTCCAATGTTTGTGTATGAATATAAAGTAACGGAATGGAATCAAATTTAATTCCAATGCAATGAAAAATTACCATTTTTATTACCTCCAAAATTGGATGGAAAGGGACGGAATAAAATGAAAATCGACAAAATACTTGGGTGTTGGGTAAGATTAAGGTGAGGTTGGGTGGGTGGTGAGGTGGGTTGGGATAGGTGTTAGGCAGTGGCGGACGCAGGATCTCGAGTCAGGGGGCAATGAAAATTGGAAAATGATATATCTGCTACACATAGTGTGTAGTTGACATACACTACACACATCTTATCCACACATTAAAGTGTACTACTTCAAATGTGTGGATAAGATGTGTGTAGTGATGTATCACCATCCACGAAAATTTAAAGAGGTAAATGAAAAAATTAAGGGGGGCAAACAAAATATGTAGTACATATATTAGTTTTTTTTTTCCGAAGCAGTTGCCCCTCATTGGCTCTACGTAGGTCCGTCACTGGTGTTAGGGCATGATAGGTTGGGGTAAGGTATAATGGGTTGAGATAGGGTAAGGCATGGTGGTGTAGGGTAGGGTGGGGTATGGTAAGGTAATATATGATAAGGTATGGTAGAATGGGGTAGGTGGGGTGTTTTATTGTAGAGAAAGGTAGTGTATGGTATAATGAGGTGTGGTATGGTATTGTAAGGTAGGGTACGGTAGGTGGGGTCAGGTATGGTAGGTGAGTGTGGTATTGTAAGGTGGGGGTAGGGTGGGTGTGGTATAATATAATAGGGTGGGGTAGGGTATGGTATGGTAAGGTAGGGGTATGGTAGGGTGAGTACGGTATTGTAGGAAGGGATAGGGTATGGGTAATGATGTGATCCATCCCGGGAGCTTGCAGTTTAAAATAATGCGGACATGAAGGCCATGAATGTTGAAATAGTGTCCTAAACCCAATCTGGTTGGACCGGATCCGACGGGTCAGATCATTACTATTATTTCTTTATGTTTATACATATGATAAATGACTTTTCTGTTATTATATATTTGTTCGTTTAACGAACCAATTACGATATTGTTATATGATAACGTCCTTGGTGTCAAACTATGAAAGAGAAACCATGTTAGTGATTATGGTTGATGAGATCTCGACTTACTTTAAAATGTTTGATACTTAAATGTCTCTAGTCGTATGTGCTATTAAATGGGACATTAATAGTATGATTAGACCATCACGTATTGGATGTCTTCTATCTTGTTGAAGGTAGGGATATATCTCGTCTAACAAAGTGTAGAGACACTTGTAATGTACATGGACGTGTATTAGAGAATACGTACGTTAGAGTGACCCACTTACTTTATTAAGTGTCGCACTATGTGGCGGTTGTGTAATTATCCTAAGACCGGAGTCTTCATAGCATCACGGTGTGAATTGTCATGCTTTGACACTATTGAGGTTTCCACAGCCATGAGGTGATCATGCGGTAGTGATTGGGTGTGATCTTTGAAGCACGCGTATGATTCATGTTGCTCGTCCGAAATCGCGTACCACTATGATAAGGGTAAATATCCGAAAAGAGTCTTCTTATAAGGAATGTCCGATTCTCGAAAGTCTTTGCAAAGCGGAAGTAATATGTTACTCGAGAGAGTAGGATATCCAGTTTATAAGATACGGTCGTTGATGTTTGACACTCGTTAGATGCGACCGTATGGATATTGTATCAGCGATATGATTCTATTTACACGGTAATTGTTTTACATGAAATGTAGTATTCATTGCATTTGACTCTTCTGATGATTGGGAGTCGTGGACGTGTTGCTAGACGCTATCCTTGATCGTTAGGTATGAAGGACATTTTCGTAATTGCACTTTGTGCCTACAGCTGTTTGGAGTAATTTTTGCATCAATCATTCAAAACAAAAACAATTTATATAAAACCAATACTTAGTATGCAAACTACCTCCTAACCGACCGAATATCGGGTAGTTGATAGTATAGTAGGATGAGTACAGGTATCGATCCACAGGGAGATGGTTTTTGATGATGTTTTATGGTTTAGATTCAGCGGTAAAACGAAAGATGTAGAGAGAATCAAAGTTGATTCAAAGCTACGGAAGGATTGTTTGGGTGAAAGTTAACGATGTTTAAATTAACTAAATTAAATGGCGATTTGGAAAGTAAAAGCTACAGATTTATGTAATCAAAACGAGTAATTTGGGAGAAGAGAGGCAAACATTGGTTCAAAGAATTTAATCAACAATAAAAGCTCAATTACAATCAACCAAAAGTGTTTTTCAACAAAGGTGGGTTCACCTTATCAAATGCAAAACGATTAATTTCTTAACAACGTTTGTATCAATTAACGATCTAGGTGTGCAATCTCTCGATTAACGACCGAACAATTAAGTTAGCAACTTTCGTCATGGGCTAGAAACTAATCGCTCAATCAATTTAGCAAGATGATCTAATTTCATAAACTTTCATTCATGAAGCATCATAAAATCGTTATCTTTCGATGTAAACGAATTGAAACAAGTAAAGCAAGCTAAATGATCTAACCTTTGTTGAAGAACACAAGATTAATTATAAGAAAACCAGATTGTTGATTACAATTGCATCCCCACGCTTGCCAAAAGTCTGTTTAGCTATCCATGGAGTGATTGATTACAATGCTTGAAGAGAAATCCATAAAATCTAGACTAAAAAGTGAATTGAATCTATTTTTGGGACTGTTTGAGCTCGAGATATCTCAGATTTTCGATCCGGGAAAAGATGAAATCTAATAATGTATGTATCTCGAGATTACAAGTGGCGACTATTTATAGAAAACCAAAGAACTCTACGGTTGAACGCTGGTTTCATTCATGGGACGCCCGCTCGATCTCATTTTCTCGACTTTCGGACTCTCTCGTTGCACTTGAACGCCCGTTCTCTCCACAGAACGTCCGTTCTGTCTTCCTGCAACTGAATTTGTTGAGATGTAACCGTTTTATCCACTTGTTGATACACATTTCATCTCTCCTCTAACAACTTTGCTCTTATCCACATTTCCACCTCATCATTTGATATTATCTTCATCTACATCACAATTAATAAAATGCAAAAAACATAATATGGCCCAAAATGATATAAAATTTATAATAAAGCCCAAATTAAAGCCCATTTTTGCACTTGATTAAATAAAAGCAACTTTACTCATTAAATTAATTATAAAGCCCAAATCCAATGCAAAATATTAATAATGTGGGGAAATTTATAGGAAAGTTATCATAAAATTTCATATAAATTAGCCCTTAACAACTCCCCACACTTAGCTTTTTGTTCGTCCCAACAAAACACTACATAATCATTGCCCGAGATAAATACGCATCTTAGCAAATATATAAAACATATTCGAGAGTTTAGAGATTCACCCAAGTGTATGTGTGCATCGCCATAATAAATTTCTACTAAATCCACACTAAAACAATCCGAGCAAAACTAGCTAACATCCCTTTTCAATTAGAAATCAAAACGATTATCACAAGCGCTTCACGAAGCATACATATTCGGAAATATTAACAGAAGTATTTAAACTTATTTCCGACATATTTAGAGGATAATCCCTACAACATATCTTTTCGTTTCTCTGGGGATCAAGTATATGGTAACTAAGTCCTTGACTTATTCATAATAACACTTTTTTTTTTTTTTTTTTTTTTTTTTTTTTTTTTTTTTTTTTTTTTTTTTTGAAGAAACACATCGAGAATAAGCTTTTGCCCGTCATAGTAGAATAGGACATTTCGAGATAATCCCTACCTTACTCCAATCATAAGGTGACTTTTACATTGATCGTCGTAAGCTCTTGGTCGTCATAGTGGAGTAGGACATACGTGGTATACCCTATCACACTCAAATCATAAACCACTCCGACACACACACAACAAATTTTTCATTGTTCGAGATTTTTACGGGTGGCGATGGTTAACATGCTGAAGCAATTTAAACCTCACTGAGCATAACACCCCAATCAATGATTTAATTGTTAATTATTACGTAAGGACATTAGTTACCATTCACTTATCACATTCAAACTTACGGATATTCACGGTGATGACGTACTCTTAATTTCAAATACAAACCATTAAAAATTTCAAAATTGTATGCTAGCAAGGAACATATGATAATCATCAAACATTTCTAATCAAATTGGGCATAGCTTAAAAGTATAGCTCATCATCTACTATGACACGTGATAAATAGGGGTGAATCATCTAAATAAACTAAATATGTAAGATAATGCTTCAATGATATAGACTCGAGACAAGATATGCATTCGCTTATTCGAGACAACACAAAAGTTTCAAAATTAACTCATTTTGCATGGAATTAAGAAATTATGAGTAAAGATAATATAGATTAAAATTGAATAGTCCCCTCCCCACACTTAATTTGACAACGTGTCCTCAAGTTGTCCAAAAAAAAAAATGTAGAAGAGTACTTAGCGCCTCGTGGTTTATCGAGAGTGGAAATCGGTGGAAAACAGCGAAGATGAAAGCAGCATCAACGATGTCCATAAAGAAGGAGGACGTAGGTATTGTGAGCAAGTGAGAGAGACACCATACGAAAAAACTAGGGAAATCGGGGATAAACACATCGAATTCGAGAGGTGCATAGGAAAATGATCGAACAAAGAATCATGAAACATGCATAGACACTGATCCCAGGCCATTAATTGAAAGGAGAAACGGAGAAGGTAAATTGCAGTTTGTGCAGGATGGAACGCCCGTTTTACACGCAGAACGCGCGTTCAAACAGCATTTAGAAGAACAGACACTCAAATTATGTAACAGAGTAGGCAGAACGCCCGTTCTGATCATAGAACGTGCGTTCCAACTGGAAAATGACAGCAGGAAGAGAGAAATAACAGCAGAGCATTCAGATTATCACCACAAACATCAAACATAATCCGTGACGAATTAAAGAAAACCATTCAGGAGCAGGTCAACACAAGTTTTAACGGTCAAAGGAAAAACAAGTAGCAATAGAAAACAGAAAGAAAACGTAGACAAGTCTATTACAACTTCAAAGTCGGAAACAGAGAAACAAAAATAGCACTAATCATCAGACTCCGGCTCATCTGCACTTGTATCAGCAGCAGCATCACTGGCCTCACCCTCATCATCTCTAGCTGTCTCAGACGCCCCTGGTATGATACGAGCAATAGTGCTCTCCACCTCATCTTCAAACAGGAACTCGGTTGTGTTTGGAGCAAACCTTGATTCCTGAGTAATTGGATGGCCCCGGTTCATTTCAATCGATTCGCGAGAATGTCATTCATTTGCAACAAAGAATACGATCCATTTACGCAGATCAGGGCGCAATGGTTACCAAGTCCGTCGAAGGAGAAAAAAGCGAAAGGTGTGCGGAAGACGACCAGGTGGAGTAGGAGTGGCAAAGACGAGCGGAGGATTTTGGGGTAGGCTTCTTTGCTTCTCTCTGAATGCCCCTTGGATTCTTAGGCCTGTGATCGGATTTGTATTCAGGCACCTTGGCGTCTAAGCATAGGCCATGGATAAGATGAGGGCAAATTATGCAACGGTTTGGATTCTTCAGATGCTTGTAGACTTCGGCATAAATGACCGCTCCGACATTCACCTCTATACCCCACTCCATAGCATACAATAGACCGAGGTCTTCAAGACCAAAATGAGTGATATTGTCTGTTGGACGGAGTCTGTTCTGAATGAATTTGCACTTCACCCGCCAATCCTCAGGCCAGTGTGTAGTGGTGATGTTTTTCCGCTCATCTCGCCCCGACTTATAAGTCCACGGGATATCCTTGTCAATCAACCCCCGCAGATCCTCCAAGGGTCACAACCACCATCTACTAACTCCTTGATAACATCCCTATGATCGACACCTTCTAAATCACTTCAAACTTATATTTCTCATTAATAATCATGGAGTAAAGGAACCTTGATTTTCCTAACCATTACGAACCCGGCCTCTAGATGTTTGGCATCAAGGTTGGCGTAGAACTCTCTTACCAAGGTGTCATTTACAAGTGTTTCCGGAATAACCATTAAAGCTTCCCAATCCTTATCCTTGAGCGACTTGACAAACGTGGGGTCGACCTTGTCTTCTACCACCTCGCTCAATCAAAGATCTTACGGGCAACGTATTCCTGGGTATAAAGGTTCATGGCTTTCGGGCTAATGAAACGCTGGGCAAACGGTAAAGGTACGGCCTCTCGAGTAGGGGCCCTAGGGCTACCAATCCTAATTCCACCAGTGGATTGCCGAGGGGGACCAGAATCATCTTGTTTACGTTTTTTCTGTCTGTGGGTTTCAGCCATTGGTTGCTTACCATCACGTCGAGACATTTTCGCTACAAACCAAAGGATAATGATTCAACCGAATCAGCCCGCCACCAAACAAAACATAACACCCCCATCCAACACCAACCACGCCAACCGAACCACCGTCCAACAAACAAAAACAAACCGAAAAAAATAAAAACAAAATTAGGTACGTGGAGAAATGGGTGATGTGATTTGGGACCACAAATTGCGATGGAGTGAAAATAAAAACAATAAACGCTTACCAAATTGGTGTGGGGGTGATGAAACGCAAGGTTGGAGACCCACGGAAGTGTTCAAAAAAATGCAGCTTTTTACCCAAAAAGACGGAACTTGGTAGCCCCGATCGGTGAGAATTAGTTGCAGGAACGGGGAAAGGGCTTGTAGATTGGAAGAGAGGAGATTGAGGGCGTGCTTTGGAGCCAAAAATCGCTCAAATTGGTGAAGTTTTGAAGAAGTTAGGGTAAAGGAGGGGAGAGAGACCGTTTGTAAAAGGAGAGGAGGCGAAGAAATGGTGATGGAAACCGCAAGTTTTTCTTTTATAAGCAGCCCGAACGGGCGTTCTAGTATAGGACGGGCGTTCTACATTGAAAAACAGATACAGAGAGTTCAGAGCCAGGTGGAACGGGCGTTCTATATATAGAACGGACGTTCTATCATCTTGATGCAAAATTAATGAAAAAACAAATCCAACTAACGGGAATATAATTTAAACGTAAAATATTGTACTACATATAAGAAAAAGAACAAAAATACATAGAAACGGTGGGTTGCCTCCCACCAAGCGCTTTGTGTTTAACGTCGATAGCTCGACGATTAAAACTAGAAACAGACACTAACTAAAAACTAATCATAGAGCGAGGACCAATCGATCAGACGAATGAGACGGCGAAGCAGGTCAACGGCAGGCCAGAGATCAAAATCATACTGAAGGTTCCAATCTTCTCCGGCTCGCTCAATCCCACGGGCATGCTCCTCCATAAACACTAAGACGAGATCGAGATCGAGGAAAGTGGTCGTTGAGGATTGTGAATGGCCTATCAAGGTCATCCTCGATCCCTCGATGGTCCACTCCCATCTCCGCCGCATGTAAAAGGAGGCAAGACGACCACAAAGGTGAAAGTGCGGATGCGGGTGAGGATGTCGATATCTCGCATCTAGAACCCTCAAACCGCCAGGGCCTTCCTCTAGTGAAATGGCATGAATCCCTACCGACAAACTCGAACTCCGACTCGGACATCCCAAAGAACTCATATGTAGGTATGCCAAAAGGGTAACGCTCATCCTCCTCAGCCATCTAACCGTAGATTGAAACAGGCAACGCTCGTTAAAACTAGACAAATAAACAAAAACGAAACAGAAATCAAACAACGCAAAATAGAAAGAAACAGATATCTAGGGTGCCTCCTTAGTAGCGCTTCAGTTATTGTCGGGAGCTCGACAAACCGTTGAAACTCAACCCGGATCGGGCCATTTTACTTTTCCATTTGCCACATTATGCAAAGCGTGATTGTCAGGGCAACGGTGGACATAATGCATACCAGGAGTGAGTTTACGGAAGAATCGCAAAAGATTTGAAATGTCCTCGAGGTAAACTCCTTCTTCTTTCGTCTCTTCTTTGATATCATTTCGCGACGCAACTCCTCCATATCCCAACCGCCGCAAGGACCTCTCCATGGTCTCAGGACTATTTCCTCGGAGAATAATTCAGCGAAAATTCCTCAAAGTCTTGAACTTCGGACTACAACATCCGAAAATATCGAGGAATTTGACAATCAACGGTGCTTTTTTTCGGTTGACCGATGTATTGTTTACATCTTTGACCATTAACTTTGAAGGGTTGATCGCCGTAGTCGTTAAGCTCTAGAACACCTCCAGGAAGGATGTTGAGAATTTTGAAAGGTCCGACCATCGTGTCCGTAACTTCTCAGGGAAGAGATGTAGACGAGAGTTATATAATAGAACCGACTCTCCCACATGAAATTTCTCTTTTTTATCTTTGCATCGTGAAGGACCTTCATTCTATCCTTGCTTATCCTAGAGCTCTCGTGAGGCTCAAGTCCGAACTCATCTAGCTCATGCAACAGCTGTGAAGTCAGTGCTCACCACAAGTTGTGGAATCAAAATTCAGGAACTTCGTCGCGCCGAAGAAGCTTTATGCTCAAGTTCAACGGCGAGATGACATGGCTTTCCATAAACCATTTGGTAAGGAGATGTACCCATAGCATAGTGTCTTGTACGCTGTGTCTGTAAGCCCACAAGACATCATCCAATTTCAGACTCCAGTCCTTCCGATGACTGTTAACCGTCTTTTCTAAGATCTTCTTGAGACTTTGGTTACTTCGCTCCACCTGACCACTGGTCATAGGATGGTATGGTGTACCGGTTTTATGCCGAACACCATATTTCTCTAATACTTTGTCCAGAGGTCGATTACAAAAGTGTGTCCCTCACACCGATTAAGGCTCTCGGGCGCCAAACCTTACGAAAATATTTTTCTTTAAGAATTTCATGACCGCTTTATGGTCATTGTGAGGAGTGGCGATAGCCTCCACCCATTTAGACACATAGTCTACACAGACTAGATGTATCTATTCCCGCATTGAGGATGGAAAGGGACCCATAAAGTCAATCCCCAGGACATCGAACACCTCACACTCCGAGACGGGTGTTAATGGCATGTCATATCTCCTTATTATAAAGACCGGTTCTTTGGCACCTATCGCAACCTTTACAAAAAGCTTCAGATCCTTAAAAGCGAGGGCCAAAAGAAACCAGATTGGAATATCTTCGCAACGGTCTTCCAGGACCAAAATGGCCACCAGTGGGACCACTATGACATTGTTCCATTATGTCCCGTTGCTCGGATTCAGGGACACACCGGCGAAGCAACCCATCTTTACAGATTTTAAAAAGATAAGGCTCTTCCCAGACATAATACTTGAGATCAGAGAGAAATTTCTTCTTTTCTTGATACGAGAACTCGGGATTGAGATCTGGGAATGGAGGTAGTTAACGATTGAGAATACCACGGAAAACCAGACGTGCAATTATTCACGACATAACACTCTCAAAGGGACAAAGATAAATCAATGTCTTGCGGATCGCCTTCTATTGGTAGCACCCTTGATATATGGTCGGCCATCTGTGTTTTCACTACCTTGATATCTTTGATATGAACATCAAACTCCTGGCGGTAAGAATCCAACGCAGAAGCGCGGTTTCGTGTCCTTCTTATTCATCAAATAGCGCAGAGTCGCGTGATCGGTCCAGACGATCACCTTGGCACCGAGCAAATAACTTCGAACTTGTCCATAGAGAAAACAACGACTAAGAGTTCTTTTCGATTGGTAGTGTAGTTTGCTTGTGCGGATTCAAGGTATGGTGGCGTAGTAGATAGGTTGGAATTTACCATTAAGTCGTTGCCCCAAACCGCACTCCACGGCGTAGTTGGACGATCACACATTAATTCGAATGGTAAATTCCAACTGGAGAGATAAGAATTGGAGCGGAGATTAGGCGATGTTTAAGCTCTTTGAAGGCACACTTGCAATCATTGTCGAAGTCGAAAATGACGTTATCTTTAAGTAAAGTTGATAGGGGCTTTGAGATTTTAGAGAAATCTTGAATGAATCTCTCTGTAGAAGCCGACGTGACCAAGAAAACTCCTCACTTCTTTCACGTTCTTAGGGTAATTCATCTTTTCTATGGCCTCTATTTTGGCCCTATCAACTTCTATGCCCTTAGCTGAAATTTTATGGCGAGAACGATCCCTTCATCCACCATAAGGTGGCATTTTTCCCAATTGAGGATGAGGTTCTTCTCCACACATCACATTAAGCACCTTGTCCAGATTAGCAAGACAATCATCGAACGATTGACCAAACACCGAGAAGTCATCCATAAAGATCTCCATGCACTTCTCAACTAGCCCATCAAAAATCGCTAACATGCATCTTTGAAAAGTGGCCGGGCATTACACAAGCCGAACGGCATTCGCCTATAAGCGAAAGTACCATATGGGCGGTGAAGGTCGTCTTTTCCGATCAACCGGATCTATAGGATCTGGAAGTACCGGAGTATCCGCCCAGAAGCGATAAAAGGAATGTCCCGCCAAACGCCGAGCATTTGGTCAATGAAAGGGAGGGAAGTGGTCCTTCATGGTTACTTCATTCACTTCTCGTAGTCAATACACACACGGTAACGGTGACTAATCTCAAAGCGACTTCTTCTCCTTGTCATTCTTTTCAACAAGTTGATACCACCTTTCTTAGGAACCACTGCGTGGGGACACCTAATCACACTGTCACTATCGCATATATGATCCCCATATCTAGCAATTTGATGATTTCTTTCTTCACCACCTCCTGCATGTGAGGGTTTAAACGTCTCTGAGGTTGTCTAATTTGCTTGGCTCCTTCTTCGGTTTTTATCTTATGCATACAAACGTCAGGAGATATACCTCTGATATCTCCTACCTGCCAGCCAAAAGCTTTCTCATTTCTTTTCAAGACGGCTAACAACTTTGCTTCTTCTTCCTCTCGCCAAACTTAGCGAAATAATTAATGGAAGCCGATCACCCTCTCTCAGGAAAACATACTTTAAATGTTTGGGTAATGGTTTCAAGACTAAATCTTCAGGAGGTTCCTCTAAGCTGGACTTTAAAACTTTACTTTGCAAATTGTCAGAAGAGAGTAACATAGCTTCTAGCAAGTCCACTTCTTCTGAAGGTGATAGGTTCTTATTTTCCACAATCTCATCGTCAGTCCCAACTCCAAGCTCGTTAAAATCTATCCTACCTTGTTGATTTAGCTTATCAATCAATCGCTCGTATTCATAATCTACTGCAAGGACTTGCTCTTCTAGAAAATCGGTGAAATCATCAACTGATTCCTCTATAGAGTAGCCGGTTGGATATTCAGAAGGTCTTTTGATAGCTTTAGATACACTATAGCTCACTTCTTCATTTCCAACACGCAAAGTCACTTTAGCACCATCATCACAATCGATGAGGGCTCGGCAAAGTGGATAGAAAAGGTCGCCCAAGAATCAGTGGGTGTATTGAAATGTTGGATGTCTAAGACATACCAATCCACGGGGAAGGTAAATCGATCGACTTGAACCAACAAATCTTTTAAGATCCCTGTTGCTTTCTTGGATGATCTATCGGCGAATTGAATGTTCATAGTGGTAGGTTCTAGAAGATGGTCTAAATGGAGTTGTTGACAAACATATAACGGCATCAGACTAATCGAAGCTCCTAAATCACATAGAGAGTTGGGGAAAACAAGACCTCCGATTTGCAAAGTGAGGACGAATCGCCCAGATCATCTTTCTTAATTGGTAACTCGTCATAACTCATCATTGAGCAGTCCTCACTGGTTACCTTTTCCATACCTCTAGCTTCTTTTTTAGATGAGACCACATCCTTTATGAATTTGGTGTATTTGGGCATCTCAACCAACACATCGAGATAAAGGCAAATTAACTTGAGTGTTTTTAAGGAGGTTGAGTACCTTCTCATACTTCTTATCCTCACATAGGGGATGTTAGTCTTCCGAGGAGGAACGGAAGCTTCTTTAATTCTTCTTGTAAAAGACTTGCTTATGCGAGGAACTCACGGCGTGGTCTTTGAGGTCTTTCCATCTCATGGACTTTTCAATTCTCTTCCGGACAGGCTTATCTCGCCTCAATATGCTTCTCCCATTATCAGGTTCATCTTTCAAGTTCCTTCTATCTCATCCTTCTTAAGATCGTTTCTTGAGTGATCTTTATAAAGTGGGGGTATTGGCCTTATCTTACACTCCCTCCCCGCACTTCCTTTGGCGGGGAGGGCTAGTGGTTTCCCCGGCCCGTGGACCGAGAGAGTTGAGTGCCGGATCTCAAGCTGATGGCATTAGTATCTTCTTGACTGTAGGGAGGAGATGGAACAAGAGCAGTACATTGACTTAGATTAGCTTGATTTACCTGACCACTTCCACGAGGATTTTTCTCGGTGAAACTTGGCAATTGTCCAGGTGGTCTGGAAGCAAGCTGTTCAGCCAATTGCCCCAATTGCCTCTCGAGGTTTTTAATCGTCTTATTTTGCTCGTCTAACCTCGTAACAATCTCATTTGGGAGAGAAAATCCAGGGGGATTTTGAGGGTTTTGACTCAAAGATTGATTTGGCCTATTGTTGAAAGCAGAGGCAGAAGCAGGATTGTTAGGCCAATTCTGATTAAATTTTTGAGCAGAGACAGGGGAATTTGAAGATTGGTTCTGATGATTACTCGGATTTCGGTTGTAATTTTGATAACCAGGGTTGTATCCCTGATTCTGATTATTTTGACCGGAGTATTGGTTTGGAAACCTCGACTCGATTGACCATAAAAGCGTTTACCTCGTGGTTTTGTCCATTCATAGGCACGCAGGAGATGTGTGTCCTCAACAAAGACAAGTCCGACAAACTACCGGAGTATCTTGCCCTCGTATGTTGGGCGCATTGACTTGATAGTTAGGTGGAAGCGGCATTGACCAAACATATGGCCAACTTGGTTACAATTATCACAAAAAAGCAAGCGAACTCTGTTGAAACCGATTGACTAAGCGAGGATTTGAATTTGAATTTTTGGAAATACTAGCTACTGTTGTTGAAGCAATGAGATCAAGCGATTTCGCATATTTACTTCTTCAATCTTCGTGCAGTGCTTGGATAGCTTGGTAGGATGGAGCATAATTATACTTTGCTATATCCTCGAACAACGCCCATCCTTCTTGTGGGGTCTTCTTCAGAAATGTCCCACCACTTGAGCTATTGACCATACCCTTGGTCATCTCAGTTAAACCACTGTAGAATGTATTAGCTTGCCTTTGCAAGTCTAATCCGTTATGGGGCATTTTTCGAGCAAAGATTTAAACCTCTTAAAGGCTTCAAAGAAAGATTCATTTGGGCTGCTTTGAGTGAAAGTATAAATATCACTAAGACATTGAGCGATCTTAGATGGAGGAAAATATTGACTCAAAATTCCCTCTCCAATTCCTCCCATGTTGTGATAGACTCAATGGGCAAAGAGTCATACCATTCTTGGCTTCACCTTTCAAAGAGAAAGGAACAATTTGAGTTTAATGACATCCTCACCAACACCTTGTAACTTTGTAGTACTACTGATTTCAAGGAATGTACGAACATGGGAGTGAGGATTTTCAGATTGGTACCCATGAAAAATAGATGCATGTTGCATCATTTGAATCGAGCGAGTTTAAGCTCAAGCGTTGGAGCCGCAATGGTTGGTATGATAACTCCAGGATTGACTCTAACCATGCCAGGTCGGCATAATCGGCTAGGGTCCTAGTATCGTCGGCCATCTCAAGACAAACTCTTCAATTTCTTTCCGAATTTCTCTTCCAAGTCTTCGACAATTTGGATGCGAACGGATTCTCTACGGCGATTGGGACGAACTATAGATCGCTCGAGCTCGGGATCAAAGATAAGAGTGCCTTGTTTGCTCCGAGTTAACATAAACCGGAGTCAAACAGCGAGAAAAATGAAGCGTAATGAAAGCGAGACAGAGGCGAGCAGGCGTTCTTGTTTTGTAACGATTCACAACTAAACGGGCGCCTATGTCGAGCAGGCGCTTTGCACGAACAGAGAGCGTAAGCAGAGCAGAAAAACCAGATTTTTTTTTTTTTTTTTTTTTTTTTTTAAAAAGCACAAGACTTAGACTAAAGCTTTTATGACCATCTAAAACAACAAGAACACATCAAAAGCAAAGCAAGTCCCGGCAACGGCGCCATCTTGTTTGGAGTAATTTTTGCATCAATCATTCAAAACAAAAACAATTTATATAAAACCAATACTTAGTATGCAAACTACCTCCTAACCGACCGAATATCGGGTAGTTGATAGTATAGTAGGATGAGTGCAGTATCGATCCACAGGAGATGGTTTTGATGATGTTTTATGGTTTAGATTCAATGTAAAACGAGCATGTATGAGAGAATCAAAGTTGATTCAAAGCTACGGAAGGATTGTTTGGTGAAAGTTAACGATGTTTAAATTAACTAAATTAAATGGATTTGGAAAGTAAAAGCTACGATTTATGTAATCAAAAGCGAGTAATTTGGGAGAAGAGAGGCAAACATTGGTTCAAACAATTTAATCAACAATAAAAGCTCAATTACAATCAACCAAAAGTGTTTTTCAACAAAGGTGGGTTCACCTTATCAAATGCAAAACGATTAATTTCTTAACAACGTTTGTATCAATTAACGATCTAGGTGTGCAATCTCTCGATTAACGACCGAACAATTAAGTTAGCAACTTTCGTCATGGGCTAGAAACTAATCGCTCAATCAATTTAGCAAGATGATCTAATTTCATAAACTTTCATTCATGAAGCATCATAAAATCGTTATCTTTCGATGTAAACGAATTGAAACAAGTAAAGCAAGCTAAATGATCTAACCTTTGTTGAAGAACACAAGATTAATTATAAGAAAACCAGATTGTTGATTACAATTGCATCCCCACGTTTGCCAAAAGTGTTTAGCTATCCATGGAGTGATTGATTACAATGCTTGAAGAGAAATCCATAAAATCTAGACTAAAAAGTGAATTGAATCTATTTTTGGGATTGTTTGAGCTCGAGATATCTCGATTTTCGATCTGGGAAAAAGATGAAATCTAATAATGTATGTATCCGAGATTACAAGTGAGCGACTATTTATAGAAAACCAAAGAACTCTACAGCTTGGAACGCATGATTTCATTCATGGGACGCCCGTTCGATCTCATTTTCTCAGCTTTCAGACTCTCTGTTGCACTTGAACGCCCGTTCTCTCCACAGAACGTCCGTTCTGTCTTCCTGCAACTGAATTTGTTGAGATGTAACCGTTTTATCCACTTGTTGATACACATTTCATCTCTCCTCTAACAACTTTGCTCTTATCCACATTTCCACCTCATCATTTGATATTATCTTCATCTACATCACAATTAATAAAATGCAAAAACATAATATGGCCCAAAATGATATAAAATTTATAATAAAGCCCAAATTAAAGCCCATTTTTGCACTTGATTAAATCGAAAGCAACTTTACTCATTAAATTAATTATAAAGCCCAAATCCAATGCAAAATATTAATAATGTGGGGAAATTTATAGGAAAGTTATCATAAAATTTCATATAAATTAGCCCTTAACAACAGCCAACATATTCGGAGTTCTCATCGTCACACACACATAAAACATCTGGCCTGGGATTAAAATGCGGTTATATATAGCGATAACCAAATAAGGAAAGTTTTATCTCGACTATAAAGTGTTATGGTGATAAATTAATATTGTAGTATTTATTATGAATAAATTAAATACAATATATTAATTGTGTTGATTAATTATTGAGATACACACGATGTGTGTTAGGCGTGTGTGTATATATATATATATATATATATATATATATATATATATTGTAAGTTGATTAATCATAATGTTATTATTATTATATATATATACTAAGAGGGAAGCGTGCGATACACACGGAATTGTGTAAACTTTAGACACGTTATTAAAAAAAAATCGGTATGAAGATGATGATAGCTAATGATGACTTGAGCATGAATTAAGAAAAATATCAGCTCATGACGATCAAGCATACTTTCAAGATGTTCAATTCGATTGAAAATACTTATTTTGATTAGGCTATTACATAAACATTGCAGGTCTATTCTATCAGCTTTGCATTTCTTGTAGTAAGCATTGCTTCGCACAATAACATTCACCAATGCTATAGAACATAAACTAAACAATCATACTGTAAACATGAATGAGATGAGTTTTTATGCTTGTGTCTTTAACATTTGTATATCAAAGGTTCCATGCAAACACAACAGTAAAAAATTTAAAAATATTCAGTTATGACAAGTGTGCACCATCCTCTTCAATGCCTCGGCTTCATCCATCTGACCCACTTCACCGAAAGATTTCACTCCTTTCAACAAACTCATTATTCTTTCCTAAAAATCGCTACCTACTTGTCGATATTGGAGGAGGACGTCTTCAACATCCTCGAAGATGACGCTATTGACCGCCTCTGACTCTTCTACCCAACTCCAAGTGTAATTACCTAAAACAACCAAGAGGGCTACAATCACCGAATTCCCCCTCCCGAAATATCCTCGAAACGCTTTCATCACCATACAGATTTTTTATTTTTCTTTCTCATGCCAAATATTTATCTCAACCAATGGCTGAGATTTCATTTTGGTAGTATTTTTGTGTCTTTTTTTGGTTGATGTAGTCTTTTTGTAAAACAACTGTAAAATATAAATTGTTGCATTAAAGTAGAGTAAACTATCAAAGATGAACCCCCACTGTGTAGAAAGAGTAATATGTAGATAGAACATCATGACTTATGCAAATCCCCTGATCCACACCACACACTGGCTGTAAATATTGGCTGATGTAAAGCATAAAAGTGCAATATGTACCATAAAATACCACACAACAATGGAAGGCCACACTCAAAATCAAAGCATCAAAAAACCCGGAAATAATAAAAGAGAAAGAACGAAATGACATATGTACATTTCTATAGCTTTTTGGTTGTACTACATAAATCCAGGAAACTTTACATAAGAAAAATAAAAGGCGTTATTTTCCAACCTCTTATACAAATTTGTATCCAAAAAACAAAAATAGGGAAGTGATAGCATAAGGTAAATGACAATGTAACCCTAAATCTAAATGAAATGCAAATGACAGAATCAGCAAGGAGTTGATGATTACATGTATAGAAATCCAAAAATTACAACAAACAACAAAATTAGAATGCAAAAAACAGAGGAGAGAACTCCAAGCACATGAGTAGGATAAAGTAGGAGCATTAGACGTACAAACAAAAAATTGGCCATAAAATGACATAATGACACAACAAAAAATTTGCATCAGCCACCAACAAAAACAAAGAGCAACATCAAGATTATTCTCCAAATAATCTACAGCAAGGAGTCTTTCAGGATTGCAGGCAAGCTATGTAAACTCAGGAAGCAAGCTTCATTGGATAAAAAAAGATAAAACATTTCATGGAAAAGTCAAACCTTAAAGCCATAAGAACCATTTTGCAACCAAATATTTCATTGCCACACCTTAGAATTCTAAAATTCAATAAGAGAAGAGGTGAAAGGTGTCGTTCAAAATCCAAAAATGCCTTAGAAATAACTAAGTTTGAAGCAGAAACCCAATGAACCCAATCCAACCCAAAACCCAAAATCAACTAACCCAAAAACCCAAACTAATTGAAACTCAAATTTTTGGGTTGGGTTTTGAACCAACCAAAACATTTTGGGTTGGTTTGGTTTTTTTTTTTTTTTTCAGGTTGACCTAACCTAACCCGATATATATATATATATATATATATATATATATATATATATATATATATATATATATATATGCATTAAAATCAAAGTAAAATGATGTTATCATAGTGCTGATTTCACTTCATTTTCAGTTTTGGTCCCTACGATTCTTTGACCTTTCTTCGGAAAAAAGAATCCGCGTATGTATTCTTATGTATGACTATTGATCTTTAATTATTATCTTTATATGTTATTGGTTTGTTATATGTTGTTGGACTCTAAATTATCAAATTTTAACGTTTTCTTCGTAAAAAGTGGTTTCTTGAACGATTATTGTTATGAATATATGACATGGAACTCGAATTTGGATATATACATGTGTGCGGATTTTATAGCATAAAAGTTTTATTATAAATACATGTTTTATGGATGAAAACCAAACCCAACCCAAAAACCAACCCGAAACCAATCCGAACCAACCCATTGGGTTTTATAGTCATTTGGTTTGGTTTGGGTTAGTTTTTTCTTGAACCAACCCGATTTATACTATGTAAAAACCCAACCCAAGTCGACCCAACCCAACCCAAGCTCAGCCCTAGAAATAACAACACATCCATCACGGCCAATATAATAAAGCGAGATGCTAATACATATATAAGATTATTCTAGAAATCAGAGATGAATAACAATGTCATTGAAAAGCTTACAGGAAGTCCTCAAGCCAACCTAATCCAGGTACTGCAAGTCTTATAACATGGATCAAACAAAATGAACTCCTTGTTTGGTAACTGAAACACAAATTTAAAAGCATAGATCATACAAAAGGTTGTGATATTTCAATTTGAACTCATATAAGTAGTTACACTGCGTTACCAAAAAATGTATCTAACACTAAGTAATGAATTATGAAAACAACAATGAAAAAAATAGATTGAACAAACAACAATGAAAAATAGTAATAGTTCAAATTTTATGTTCTCCCGTGCTGTTCGGAAAAAAACATGTTCTAATATACACCATCATGATCTTTTTATGTTCTACAATGAAATAACATGTTTGTAATAACAATGAAAGATGTTTATCATATTTGTTCTAATAACATTTTTCATTGTAATAACATGTTCTATTTTTAAAAAATGTGATGTATATATGATGAAAACAACAATGAAAAAAATAGATTGAACAAACAACAATGAAAAATAGTAATAACTCATGTTCTAATATACACCGTTGATATCTAATAAACTTTATGGTTTCAATTTTACCCTCAATGGATGTCACCTGTTTCTTTCACAATATCCGCTGAACATATCATTAACAATGTTCTTGGTATTATATATACATCAACACAAATGAAGTTGGCATATCACCAAGCTGACACAACTGTGCATATTGAAACCATAGAACCACATTAACATTCAACAGCTTTGAAGAAAGCATGAACATGTAAGTATGAAAAATAACTTAGCAAATTTAACCAACATACCATTGCAAATGTTTTAGTATATGTCCTCATCTTCCGTTCAGATTACCATGTTTAGAAGAAGTAGGAAAAACTCCACGAATCTTGTCTCCACAGCATCACGCATCATCACCCCTCCAAGAAAAAGTAAACCGAGTTTCCACATGATCATGAAGAACTTTTCGAAGAAAAAGAAAAAAAAACACAAAACCAAACAAACAAAAAACCGTCAAACAAGAACTACAAATATTGTGAAAGAAACAGATGACATCTAAGAAATTGGTAAATAAAAAAAGAAATGAATCTGCCTTGAGATCTTCTTAAACGATTCTTCCCCAATTTCTCTTCTCCTTCTCTTCGCAATTGAGTAAAATCTTATCTGGACCATAAATCTTATAATACAAAAGCACTCAAGCTTGCAATACAAACCACCGAGGTTGCCACCCTTTCCAATAATTTACCCACTAATGCAACATACCTGAAACGCCATTTCCGACAATATCATTGATGTTTTCTACACCCGCTGCCGATCCCGGTACTCGCCGTCAAATGCAGTAACTCCCTCCTCGACAAAACAGCAGAAGATGACAGGCAGTTGAAAACCAACACTTATCTAAATCAAATGAATAGACAAAAACAGATGCATAAAAATGAGAAACAATATTCAATAAAAAAAACCACAACTACCATCAACAATGTATTTTTAAATACGGGAATTACGACCTGGAAAAGGCGGACCTTTTCATACACAGCAAATCCTTGATGGGGTGTAGCCGCCATCCAGATTCCATTTTGGAATGGTTGGGAAGTTAATTGAAAATGAGAGATGAGTTAAAGATTCAGGGGAGAATAGATATGGCTCAGAAACTGTCATGTATGTTGGCATCTATCCCTCATTCAAAGAATTTACCTGATACGTATGTTCTTCGTGGAAATTATTGAGATGAAATAGGTTCGGTAATTGAAATAAATGTGCTGTCCATAGTCATGGAAGATGGCAGTTTGAGAGTGATGAGAAGTTACTATGCATAAGCAGAGCGTGGAGGGAAGGGATCGTGGGGAAGTTGCCGGCTGAGGGTTGTGGTTTTTTTTTTGGTTGGAAAAACCCGGGTTTGGACCGGGTAATTGTGAAGAAATGAGTCAATTTGCAGTTATTCACTCGAAAATATTAATATATATATACGGAACATACGCGTGCTTATTTGCACATGTGTTTGATATATGTATTTTGGTAATAAAATATGGGTTAATTCCTTAAAAGTATAGTTTTTTATACTTATTAGCCTCATAAGGACATAAAGAAATCTGTTGGACTTATAAGGACGCATTTTATTTGCTTTTCCACTATTGCCCTTTACATCATTTAACACAGTTTTGATATTACCCATGTTTTACATTCGCATAAATCATTTCTCACAGCCGATGAATTTATAGCAGCTTGAATCCGACGAAGTTTTTAGTAGTTTCCGGTCATCGGACGTTAACCAAGTAGGAAATCGATCTCGGAGCTCTTCATCGTATAGTGAAATCACCTTATTTAAAGCTATATATATTCGATGAAGTTTCTAGACATTTCCGGTCACTAGAGGAGGTTTTCCTGCCGGAAATCGATCTCTGAGTTCTTGATTATGCTGCAAAATCGCAGCATTTGTAGATAATGATATGCTCAATAACTGCCAGATCTTCGCCGTGAAAATGGATTACATGAATTTGAAGACCTTCAATTGACCCGACCCGGTTCTTCAAGTTTCCAGATTGGTGAGTGATGTACTAATCCAGCTTTGTGCATCGAAATCCGAGGTTTGGTTTCTATTGAATTCTTTGATTGTGCAATTGAGTTGGAGAATTGTGTTTTGAAGAAGCTTAAATTCTGGTTGTGTGTAGCAGATTGGTTATTTGAGCTCGTTTTTCCTTTGTTTAAGCTTTTAACCTTGTAAGGATAATAATCAACACAGCTACTTTATTTTCCCTTTGGATCTGAATTCTTGTCTGTTTGTTGTTAAATGCTTTAAATTTTTTTTTTCTTTGAATGTTTCTTTTTTGGGGTTTTGTTTAGAATTTGTTGTCGTTTGTTAGAATTTTGGCATCAGGATGCTACTTGGTTTTTATTTTAACATTTGTGATGGTTTTGTATGGCTTATTTAGTGTTCAGGTTTTGTTTTGCTGCAATTTATTTGACCTGACAAAATAAGTAGGAACTGAATTGAGCATTATTGGTCTCAAATGAGATGCATAGCATTGACTGGGGGTGGTTTGGGTAATGAGGGGTAATGGTTTGGTCCTTTTCTTAAGCTGGGTAGGGTAAGTACTAAGATGTTGGGTGGTTTTGGTATTAGAAAAACAATGGGACAATATTATAGCTTTGCTTGCTAAAGTTGGGTTTGGAATTCATGAGTTGTGGTGCTCTGTTCTCTGCTTTGTCAATCTGAAGAACAAGTGAACCATAAGCCGTGTGATTCTCCTGCTTGGAAAGGCTTTTTGAATGCCTTTCCTTTTCATCGATTTTTTTCTCATCGCTAAAAGGTGCTTCTTCCGTCCCAACCAAACACCACTGGAACATTATTGAATCAAGCGAATAACCACAATGTCGCCGGAAGAAACCTCCGTGAACACAAATGCGTGGAAATACCGGATGATTTTTTTTTAATTTTTAATTATACCATTCTTATGAAGTGACATTGATGTCACTGCAGATGTCACTCGCATACATTAGACAACTAATGAAGTGACATTGATGTCACCGTGATAGTCATCACTTTGCATACATTAGACAATTAATGAAGTGACATTGATGTCGCTTACATAAATCGATACAATAAAACGCCTTTGAATAAATCGATACAATAAGGCGCCACTGCATACACCGATACAATAAGGTGTCTCTCAGATCGTGGTGTCTCGTGATCGCGGTGTCATTTCATCGCGGTGTCTCGCAATCGCGGTGTCACTTCATCGCGTGTGTCTCGCGATCGGGGTGTCTCTGATCGGGGTGGTCAGCTGCATTGCGGTGTCTCGTGATCGCGGTGTCACTTCATCGCGGTGTCTCTGCAATGCGGTGTCACTTCATCGCGGTGTCTCTGTATCTGCATCGTCAAATGTTATAACATCGCATGCGGTGTCTCTGGATCTGGCGTGGTCAATGCATCGTGGTGTCACTTCATTGAAGTGTCTCGCATCACGGGTGGTCATTACATCGTTGTATCACTTCATCGGTGTCTCGCACGCGGCGTCTCGCATCACTTTGTGTCTCTCGCGATCGGGGTGGTCACCGCATCGCGGTGTCACTTCATTGCGTGTGTCTCGCATCACGTTGTCGCTTCATCGTCGCGGTCTCTACATCGCGGTGTCACTTCATCGCAGCGGTGTCTCGCATCGCGATGGTCATCGATCGGAGTCGCGGTGGTCAATGCATCAGGATGGTCATTGCATCGAGGTGGTCAATGCATCGGGATGGTCATTGCATCGAGGTGGTCAATGCATCGGGGTGGTCAATGCGTCGCGGTGGTTAATGTATCGGGGTGGTCATTGTATCGCGATGGTCAATACATCGGTAAAAAAAATTAAAAAAAAAAAAAAAAAAAAAAAAAACTAAACAATGGCTGGAACCAAAAAAAAAAAAAAAAAAAAAAAAAGCAAACAGTGCCTGAAAAAAAAAGAAGGAAAGAAAATTAAAAAAAAATAAAAAGAAGGAGAAGAAGGCGCTGCTTTTTTAATTTTTTTAAATTTTCATTAAAGATTTTTAGTCTATCTATCTAATTTGTGTCCTATAAGTCCAACAGATTTCTTTTTGTCCTTATAAGTCCAATAAGTCCGTTTTGTGTACTTTTGAGTCTTTGACCCATAAAATAAAGATAATCAATATTAGATATTGATAATATCTTGGATTTATTTAATATGATATATTAAATTAATTGAGATAAATCTAGAATATCTATATTCCTTATTTTACTAGTAAAAGATTTTCTTCCTCTCTACTCTACTAGGTGGCGCCATATACACAATAAATATAGTGTTGTGTCAAACTCTTTTGTACATCACACTTAGAAGAGTTCTAATTTACTAGAAAATATGTGAGCTTCCTAGAGAGAGTTTTGAGAGAGAGAAAAAGTCGGTCTAGCAACCGAGTTTTTTTGGTAGCAATCCATGATGGGATTCCGACGGGCTGTTCGTGTGGATCACCGGTAGAGGCCGAACACTTGGGCGGCTTCGTGTAGAAACTACAACCATAGACAAAGCGTCGATTCAATTGGATCAACCAAGGTATTCTATTTTCTACTTCTTTTATGTTTGTTGCTTAAACGAAGTCGATCTTGGTTAAGAAGAAATAAATTTTTGAATTTCGCTGCGTTCCCGCGTAGATTTCCTAACAATAAAGACCCTCATTATGCTATTGGGCCTGAATTTAATACTTAGAGTCTGTTATCTAGCTTGGAGCAATAAATGGCTAAGAGCCCATCAATGTTTGCGCCAATATCAGATTGTTTGACTTGTTTTATATTATTTTGTATTACCTTATTTAATAATTGTCTTGTGAGTTTAGATGTCACAAGAAAGGCCCATAAAAGTGGCGCATAATATCTCCTAGTTTACTTAGGATTTTGTTATGTCTAATTCTCTCACATTGCTTAGGAGTTTTATCATTATTGAGTGAAATACTTTGCAAAAGTCGACTTAGGCTTTTATTTATCACATGCGTGTGAGTGTTCTCTTCGTCGTAGAGGATACATCTTTAACAACGAATCAGCGTTGTGTGTTCTTAGCCTCGATTCTAGATTGGATTTTCTAGGACTAGGTTTTCTAGCTCGCCATTGATCCTTTAGTTATTTCCTATGCAAAGAATTACATCAGTGGGGGTATGTTCGTTCATGTGCAAAGAATCACATCAGTGGGGATATGGTAGGGTAGGGTGATGTGTGCATGATAAGATGCATGAGGATGGGGTGTTGTATGGTATGGTAGGGTGGCTATGGTAGATAGAATAGGTGGGTGTGGCAGGGTGAGGTAGGTTTGGTTAGGTAGAGTAAGGCATGTAAGGTAGGGTAACGTGATATGGTAATTGAGGTGGTAGGGTAGGGTGAAATAAGGTTGGGTAGGTGGGTGGTAGAGTATGTTAAGGTAGTGAGGTAGGTGGGTGATTGATATGGGTGGGTATAGTAGTGTGGTGGGGTTTGGTGAGGCAGAGCTACCCCTCGCCACCCTACCCTACTCTATGCACAATATCGTACGCGACTCCACCCACCCAACCTTAATTCATTATCATGTCCCTCTTATAGCTCAATGTGTCACAATTTCTATAATTTGTTTCATTTAATTCATTCACATTTCAAAAGCATTAATTGTATGAGTTTATTCCATAATATTCTTATGATTTTATTCCACTAAATTCAATTTTTGTGTAACCAATCAATAGATAATAAGGAATGTAATACATTCATTACACATAGTCTCTAGTAGACAATCACTACACATTTTTTTACCCATTCATTTTAAGCACTACACTTCAATCAATGTGTATACTTTAGATAGTCATTATTCACTGTTATAACATGATAGAGAGAATCCAGATGCAATAAGATAAACACAGAAGCAATCTAACATAAACAATCACACAAAGGAACAGAAACAAGAAGAACACAGGATTTAACGTGGTTTCCAGCGTTGTGCTGACTACTCCACGGACAGAAAAGAGTTATTTTATTATGCACTGAATTTCAGACGGATTACACACTTTACAATGATCAATACATTTGGTATTTATAGACACAGATCCCTAAACCCTAACCGCCAAGAATCTTTGTCGGGTTGTCATAAATGCCCCAAATGTTGGATCACTCTGCTGATCCAACTCAGCTGACCTCCAGCAGACTGTCTTCCAGCAGACTGATCTCCAGCAGACTGCTGACACAAGAACAAAGCTCAGCAGACTTTCCAACTGACTTTCACAGACTTGGATACACTTCTTCAGCAGACCATCACTCTGCCGACTTCCAGATTAGTTCTACCAGATGTAGAATTTAAGTCACTTTGCTGACAAATCTCCACCTTGACTTGAACTCTCATTCACAGTCAACCAGATTGCATAAACAGATGTACTTGTACCAGATGCATTCGTCAATGCCAGATGTACTGTACCAGATTACTCCACAGAATCTACTCAGCTAACATGTCCTCAGCTCAGTTTCTAGATTTCTAGAATATAAGCTTTGAATATTCAGCAAGTCCAAACACAACTAAAACTTGCTTTGTTGAACTAGTTTAGTGAACATATCAGGAGGGTTCTCCTTGGTGCTGATCTTCTTCACTACAACTCTCTTCTCATTCCTTAGAAAATGATGCATCACATCAATATGCTTGCTTCTCTCATAATGAACCTGATCCTTAGCTAAATAAATTACACACAAATTATCACAATAAATATCTGCTTGATCCTGATGTAGCCCCGAATCACTGGCTAGCCCTTTCAACCAGACACCCTCCTTGGCTGCTTCAGTAAGAGCCATATATTCTGCCTTAGTAGTTGATAAAACCATTGTTGCCTGAAGAGTTTCTTTCCAGCTGACAATTGAATTCCCCAATGTGAAAATATAACCAGTCATTGATTTCCTACTATGCACATCACCTGCATAATTAGCATCACAGTATTCTGTGATCAGACCTTGAGTATCACCTCTATAAATGAGATCAATATCAGATGTACCCCTAAGGTACCTGAACATTCTTTTCACAGCTTTCCAGTGTTCCTTTCCAGGTTGAGCCATGAACCTGCTGACAACACTGACTGCATGAGCCAAATCAGGCCTAGTGCAAACCATGGCATACATCAGATTGCCAACTGCACTAGCATAGGGAACTCTTGACCTATACTCCTTCTCATCTGTTGATTGTGAAGCATGAACAGACAAATGAATATTTGATACTATAGGAGTATCTATTGGCTTTGCAGCAGACATGCCAAATCAGGTCAATATCTTCTGTATATAACCCTGCTGAGACAAGAAAAACTTTTTTTGACTCCTATCTCTCCAGATCTCCATCCCCAAAATCTTTTTGGCTGCACCCAAATCTTTCATTTCAAATTCAAAGACTAAGAAGGTTTTTTGATTTTGAATATCGAGACTTCTTTTCAAAGATTTATCAAAGATATCATCCACATACAGGACAAGATAGATATGCGATCCATCTTTCAGCTGACTGTGATACACACAACAGTCATATGGACACTTGTCATAACCCAGCTGGATCATGTAACTGTAAAACCTGTTATACCACTGTCTAGGAGCCCGCTTCAGTCCATACAAGGACCTTTTCAACTTGCACACAAAATCTTCCTTGCTAGGAACTTGAAATCCCTCTGGATGAGTCATGTATATCTCCTTATCTACCTCACCATGTAAAAATGTTGTCTTCACATCTAACTGCTCAAGTTCAAGATCCTGATGTTCCACCATTGCTAGTAACACTATGATTGAAGTGTGTCTGACCACTGGTGAGTATATCTCATCAAAGTCTACCCCTTCTTTCTGACTGAACCCTCTTGCAACCAAACGTGCCTTATACTTGACCCCTTCTGCCTTAGTCATTCCTTCCTTCTTTTTGAAAATCCACTTGCAAGTAACCACTCTCCTATCAGCTGGATGTTTAACTAGATCCCAAGTCTGATTATTCAATAATGACTCCATTTCATCTCCCATGGCAGCAAGCCATTGAGATGCTTCAGAACATGTCACTGCTTCCCTGTAAGTAAAAGGTTCAAAACCATCCACTTCTTCTGCAACTTGAAGTGCATATCCAACCATATCATCAAAACCATACCTCTTGGGAGGTACCCAACATTTGATCTTCTAGCCCTGCTGACAGCTATACTCTGTTGACCAATGTTCCATGTTTGATGCTTTGCTGATCCTCGTTCAGTAGATGATGTATAACATTTATATGATAAAAATTACGATATTTTATATATTTTATCAACTCTTTCTATATAAAATATAAGAAATTATAACGATAATCTTATGTAATATCAATAGTTATGAATAAGTCTAAAATAATATAAAAATCTAGTAAAGGTAATAAAAAGTTATAAATTTTGTACCGGTTTAGTAACCGGAGTGTTGTGTCAGATTTACGTGGGTATTTTTGGTGTTTTATTGCAGATTTTTAGATAAACCAAAACCCCGAGTGACGACACTTTTTGAAGTTCAAATCCTATCTTTTGAAGGAAGTAAGGAAGTGCCACGAGATTAAGAATTCAAGTGGATCAACAGTTCGTGGTATCATTATCGAATTATATTTTCGAAGAACAAATGGCCCATCAAAAAGGCATTTTCTGAAGAAGAGTCCTTCATGAAGGTTATAGATATTTTAAAGAGCTTTCCAACGCTTCTTGAATTATGTCATTTGGAGATTCAGAGCTCAAGTTATGATTTTATCAAGTTTCAGATCAAGATTTGGAAAATGCTACCCGGATCAATCCGGATTAACCCCGGATCGATCCGGCCATTCTGTTAGGAAATATAATGATGATTAGCATGTGATTCTGCAGAGGATAAGCCGATGGGATAATATTCTTTATTCCCGGATCGATCCGGCTTCACCCCGGATCGATCCGGCTTGGGAAAAATTTGCCTATAAAAACAGCAGGATTGCAGACAGCCAAAGGGGTATCAATATATATATACTAGCTTATATATATCTTCTAATCTCCTAAATTAAGTAGTAGTAATGTATATATTAGTAGGCATTATGCCAAAAATAATGTAGAAGCCGTAGTATCGTTGTAATGCGTGGACGGTTATCGGGAGTTCGATGTTGAAGAAGTTGTTGTAATTTCCGGAGAATACGGCCTCTAATTCAGCAGTTGTAACCTGGTAATATTCTAAAGTTTTATGTTTGTTGTTTTTATGTTTTTCTCTATAATGTTAGTAGGCTAAATATATAACTAGCCAAGATATGTAATTGAAATATTTTGATCTTTTTGGTAAAATGGATGATGACTATAACTAAAATTGATTAAAATTGAATTTGATGAATCTTTTTCTACTTGAAATGTATTGAAAATATTCAGTATTGCGTAATTAACCAATATGAATAGCACCATAACCTAATGACGAACTAAGCGGTGAAGTTAGGATATGAGAAAAAGGTAGAAAAACCGGAGGGTAAAAAATGGCCGAGTGAAAACGTGCAACGGAATCCTATTTCCTACCCGGGGGTAGAATTGTTTTATCTTTTGAAAAGAGAAACACTTCTTGAAATTATCTGTACTCGAGATCTAATTACGTTAATTCACATGTTCTGATCAAGATCCTTAACATTGACCGCATGACAAAACAGAGTATCCAATCTTTTGGATGACATTAGACAGTTGATGAGACATAAGACAGTTTAAATGCGCTTCGTGTGAGAGGAATCGTTGAGTGAGGAGTGCACCGTTTCACATATTCAATTGGACCGAATAAAAAGGAAGATCGAGCACATCCATTAAACTAAAAGGATTGAATAATTCAATTACATATATCTTGGCTAGTTCTATAATAATTATTAGTATTTAATATATTGGTATCTATATATATATATATATATATTGTACTATTTATGTATTACTATATATATTTATGTATTTATATATATTATAATAGTTTAGTTTTAATTTATGCAGTTATTTTCTGCTTATTAGTATAGACTCGTATGATAAATCTGCGATTTAGATCGAGTTAATAATAGTTGTTTGGTGTTTAACCACACTTAAAAGAATTACCACGTTCCCTGAGGATTCGACACCTGACTCACCATACTAGCACTACAATTTGACCCAAAGATTACCGCCGGTAAGGATTGTAATAGTCTAGAAAAAGTCTGTCGACTTTCCTCGGCGCCGTTGCCGGGGAACGTCGCTAATTTTTCTTTGTGTCTATGGTTACTACTTGTATCAGCTCAAAATTCTCGAGGATAAGTCAACACTTTTTCTTATCTCATTTCTATTTTGTTTTTCGTTGGTATCTACCTTCTTTTAGTTACCAATTTTCTTCTTCTACCAAAGTCGATGCATTTTCTTTTTTTTCGATAGTTGATGACCAAAAGCGGTAAGGCCCCACTCACTCCTTATAAGCCTGACATAAATACTTACGAAAGGCAGTTAAGAGTAGAGAGTAAACGTGGTCATACTAGTCAGGGAAATCCTGACGAATCATCTTCAAATAAAAATACGAAAATGGCTGAAACCAGTGATGAAACACCTGAACAAGGACTAGATCATGCTCAATGGCATGGACAACACCCTATTAACCCTAATAATAATCAAAATCCTAATAATAGGAATAAACAGAATCGGAACTAGAATAATCGTAATAACCCACCAAACCCAAGACCTATCTGTGATCAGACCATAAGAAGAAACCAGACTAATAATCCCATTCTTTTACCCAATGAAGGAGCGAACAATTTCGAAATTAAATCTCATCTTTTTGGTTTAATTGACACAAGAGCCCAATTTCTAGGAGAGGATGATGAAGATCCACATCATCATCTATATCTTTTCGAAGAATTGTGCAATACAGCCAAAAGTCAAGGTGCTCATCGTGAGTTAACAAGAATGTCTATGTTTCCTTTTTCTCTAAAGGGACGAGCACGAGATTGGTTTATGTCTCTTCCACATCACTCATTGACCAGTTGGGAGGATATTCAAACCAAATTTTTGAAACAATATTTCACTCCTGGACGAAATTTGGAATTAAAAGTCGAAGTTTCTAACTTTAGACAAGGATCTGAAGAAACGCTTGGGAATGCCGAATGCCTGGGAGAGATTTAAAAAACTGTTGAGAGCATGTCCCGACCATGGTTATTCCTTAGATATGCAAATCCAACTTTTTACGTCAGTAAATTACGAAAAGACTCACGTGCGGATGTAGATCATGCATGTGGTGGTTCTTTAATGATGAGTGAAGCACAAGCGATTTACGATGCTATAGAAAAGATTTCCAAAAATAACAGAATGTGGGAAACCGGTTCTAGCACGGAAAAGTAGCTTTGCGGGAGAATGTACATCTAATACAGAAGTTCTAGCACATTTGGAGAATTTGAGTAGGAAATTTGATGGCCTACAATCTAACAAAAACCTAAGTTCAGAAAATAGTACACCCACTGAATACTCAGATCAGGATAATATGCCATTAGGGATTGAAGAACCAACAGGATATTCGAGAGAGGAGGTAAGTTTTCTTCAGCTGCATAGGAATTTGAACAATGCTTATTCAAACTCGTTTAATGCTATTAGAAGAGACCACCCAACTTTTCGATGGTCTGAAAACCCTAGTAAGCAAGGACAACCGCCATATCCAGTTCCATATAGGAATTCGTCTAATAATCAAGTTTATCGGGGAGATACCTTAATCAGAATTTACAATCATTACCCGGATCCTATCCTCAACACACCACTCGAGTATACCAAGAACTCAAAGTTCAACTCGGCTGCAGAAGGGGTTGAAAAATGGGAGAAACTAATGGAAAATATGATGGGTGTGGTGTCTACTCAAGCTAAAAATATGGAAACAATGATGACTTCTATAGATACAAATACTAAAGATATGAGTACAATAAAAACATCTATGAGTGGCCATGATACCAGAATGAGGACGATAGAAGCCTCATTAAGAAATATGGAAGATCATTTGAGTAGGGAAGGTGAACGTAAAAACAGTAGACCACCAGGAGGATTACCAAGTTACACTGAAAAAAATCCGAGAGAGGTAAATGCTGTAGTTACCAGAAGTAGAAAACTCTGTGGTAGTAATGGAGTAGAAAACTTCGGAAATAATGAAGTAGAAGATGATTTAGATAGTAAGAATGATGAAACTAAAGATGAACATGAATTTACTGATGAGGAAGAAGAAATTATAGAAAATTTCTTGAAAAGAAATTGAAGTATGGAACTTGAAAATGAAGGTGAGAAATGGGTAAAGATCCCGAGGATTCTGAAAGATCCCATGGATAAAGATTTAAGAAATGTATTCAAGGAACATGTTAGAGTAAATGATACTGAAAACAAGGATGATAAACAGGAAGAGTTGAAAAAATCTGAAGTAGAGATTGATTCAGGAAGCGTTTTAAAGAAAAAATTTCAAAATCATGATACATGGCAACCAAGTAACACTCAAAGATTTAAGGAGAAAGGAAAAGAGAAAATGACTTCGGGATCAAAGGTTATAGATTTAGAATCTTTACCTTACCCACCTAAAGATCAAATTAAGAAAATAAAAGCGATAAGAAGTATGCTCGTTTTCTTGATACTTTTCGTCATCTTCATGTTAATATCCACTGTTATCGAAGCTCTCTAGTTAATATGCCCGCCTATGGAAAGTTTCAAAGATATTCTATCAAACAAGAAAAAGTTAGAAGAATATGAGAATATTTGCCTCAATGAAGAATGTTACGCAATTTACAAACATAAATTACCACCTAAAATGAAAGATCTGGTAGTTTTACAATTCCTTGTGAAATTGGAGGATTTTTGTTTAAAAAAGTACTATGTGATCTTGGAGCAAGTATTAATCTCATGTCTTATGAGGATTATAAGAAACTAGGCATAGGAAGACTTACGAACACTGAAATGACTCTTCAAATGGCAGATAGATCAGTTAAATACCCTAAAGGAATTATCGAGGATGTATTGGTTAAGATAGATAAATTCTACTTCCCAGTAGATTTTATAGTCATGGAAATGGAAGAAGGATATTCAGCGCCACTTATTCTAGGTCGTCCATTCCTAGCTATAGGAAGAACGTTAATCGATGTCCAAAAAAGAGAATTAATACTGAGAGTTAACAAAGATACAGTTGCTTTCAATATATTCAAAGCTATGAAACATCCATACAGATCACCTAAATCATGTTCTTTTATAGAGGATGTTCACAATGTCTATGATATTCAATTACCAGCTTATGAAGACAGATTAGAAGAATGCCTAGCATTGTTTATCTATAAAGAAAAAAAGAAGGACATCGAAATGAAAGAGATAATCCTTTATCTCGAATAAAGGAAGTTTTAGTCCTAAACCACCATGGCATCAAGATCTGGAATTAGAACTGGAAGGTCCGGTTCTAAAACCTTCGATAGAAGATCACCCGATGAATCTAGAGTTGAAACCACTTCCTTTAAATCTTAAGTATGCTTTTCTTGAAACTAATAATCTATTACGGTTATTATTTTCGTCAACCTTAATCGAGCTACAAGAAGACCAATTACTTAGAATGTTGAAAAAGCATAAGAAAGCTTTTGGTTGGACAAGATGGCGATATTCAAGGAATTAGCCCGGAGATTTGCGTTCATAAAATTATTTTAAAGGAGGACGCTAAACCTTGTATTCAGACCACAACGCCGCCTCAATCCTAATTTGCGGCTAATTGTTAAGAAAGAGGTTATTAAACTATTAGAAATGGGGATAATTTTTCCTATATCCGATAGTGAATGGGTAAGTCCAACTCAAGTGGTAACAAAGAAATGAGGTTTCACGAAGTAAAGGAAAATGATAAAAATGAATGGATTCCGACAAGAGAAATTACCGGATATCGAATGTGCATTGATTTTGAAAACTTAACGATCATACTAAGAAAGATCATCATCCACTTCCATTCGTAGTACAAATGTTGGAACGCTTAAGTGGACATAAGTATTCTTGTTTCTTAGATGGTTATTCAGGATATTTACAAATATTCATTGCAAAGAGGAGATAGAGAAAAGACTACTTTCACTTGTCCTTATGGAACCTTCGCTTATAAAAGAATGCCATTTGGTTTATGTAATGCAGCTACATTTCGAGAGATGTATGATGGCTATATTTTCGACATGGTCGAGAAGTTTTTAGAAATTTTATGGACGACTTTAGTGTATACGGAGATTCCTTCGATGAATGTTTATCGCACTTAGAAAAGAGTGTTACAACGCTGTGAAGATACCAATTTAGTTTTAAAGCGGGAAAAGTGTCACTTAATGGTATCGAAGGAATTGTTTTAGGACATAGAATCTCTCAAGTAGGTATCGAAGTTGATAAAGCTAAAGTCGAGGTAATCAAAAGTTACCTCCACAGTTAATTTAAGAACTCTAAGAGGATTTCTTGGACATGCAGGTTTTATAGAAGATTCATTGCAGATTTCTCAAAAATAGCAAAGCCTCTAAGTCATTTGCTCGAAAAAGAAGTACCTTTTAACTTTGATAGTAAATGTATGGAAGCCTTTCGGACCTAAAAGCGAGATTAACTCTTCGCACAAGACTTAGTAGCACCCAGATTGGAGTTTGCCGTTTGAAATTATGTGTGATGATGAGTGATTTATTTGTAGGAGCTGTTTTAGGTCAAAGATATAACAAAGTACTAAAAGCAATTTACTATGCATCTCACACATTAAACGCAGACTCAACTTAATTATGCAACTACTGAAAAGAAGCTGTTGGTGTAATTTTTGCCTTAGATAAGTTTAGATCGTATATTGTTGGATCTAAGGTTATTATCTATACAGCACCATTCAAATTACTCAAGTACTTATTAAGTAAGAAAGATGCTAAACCACGTCTCCTTAGATGGATTCTCTTACTTCAAGAATTTGATATTGAAATTAAAGATAAAAAAGGAAGTGAAAATGTAGTAGCAGATCATCTAAGTAAGATGGAAAATGAAGAAAAAGGAATTGAAATACAAGATTCATTTCCGATGAACAATTGTTTAGAATCGATACTCTTCTTGACCATGCAATTATTAAAGAATAAATTCCTCTAAGGAAATGTCACCTTGGTTTGGAGATATCGTTAATTACTTTACCTGTGATTATATTCCGTCTCATTGGACTTGGCTTTGAAAAAGAAATTCTTTACGACTTAAAATTTTATTCTTGGGAAGAAACGGACCTTTTCCGTAAATGTTCGGATGGGATAATCGAGAAAATGTGTGCCGATAATGAGATTTTAAGTATTTTATCGTTTTGCCATGACCGTGAGGCGAGGAGGTCACCATGGAGGATGGGAAAGCGCTTTTAAAGTTTTACAATGTGGTTTTATTGACCTACACTATATAGAGATGCATATAAATATGCGAAATCTTGTGAATCATGCCAAAAATGGGGAAATATATCGAAAAAACATGAAATGCCTCTTCAACCGATTTTAGAGTGTGAATTGTTTGATGTTTGGGGTATAGATTTCATGGGACCTTTCCCTATATCTTTTGGAAAAAGATTTATTCTTGTAATGGTAGATTATGTTTCAAAATGGGTAGAAGCTGAAGCTCTTCCAACTAATGATACCAAAGTTGTCATAAGATTCCTTAAAAGAAATATATTTACTAGGTATGGCATTCCAAGGGCTATCATTAGTGATAGAGGTTCACACTTTTGTAATAGACCATTTACCAAGATAATCGAAAAATATAGTGTAACACATAAGTTAGGCACACCCTATCATCCGCAGACCAGTGGTCAGGTAGAGGTGTCTAATAGAGAAATCAAAAGAATTATAGAAAAGACAGTGGACTCAAATCGTAAAAACTGGGCAGAAAAACTGGATGATGCATTATGGGCATACAGAACAGCCTTTAAAACACCAATTGGTTGTTCCCCCTACAAACTAGTTTTTGGTAAATCTTGTCATCTCCCAGTTGAATTAGAACACCGGGCCTTTTGGGCCATTAGATTTTTGAATTTCGATCCTAAGGCGGTCGGTGATCGTAGATTACTTCAGTTAACAGAACTAGAAGAATTTCGTCTTGATGCTTATGAAAACGCTCGAATCTACAAGGAACGCACGAAATCTTTTCACGATAAGAGAATCTATAGTCGTGAGTTCCATGTAGGTGATCGAGTTTTATTGTACAATTCACGTTTAAATTTATTTCCAGGTAAGCTTAAATCAAGATGGACAGGTCCATTTAGAATAACAAGGGTTTACAAATCTGGAGCTGTTGAACTAGCTGATGGAAAGACAACATTTATAGCCAATGGCCACAGGGTAAAGCTATTTGTGGAGGGTGAAGGGATCTCATTAAAAAAGGAAGTAATGTTGCTAATCGATCCTCCGAAAAATTAAAAAAAGCAGGAAAACTAAGTTCTGCCGAATCCCAGGTGCTATCTTTCTTTACTTTACTTTCCTGTGTTTTATATGTTTAAACTAGTTTCGTCTTTTACCGGACAGACGTAAAAGAACTGGATGGTGTTTTTAGATAGATTAGGAGTTTTTGTTTTGATTTTGAAATTAGGCCTTGATAAAGATGTCGCGTTTACAATAGAAGCTTTAGTTTTTGAGAAAAACCAGCAATTATTGAGAGAGATCAGATTGAAAGAAGTATGTAATGGAAAATCGAGAAGTTCGATAAAGAGAAGGGCAAAGTTTTTAATGCGATGCAGAATCTGTGGAAAAGGTGAGCATAATGGGAAATGTGGAGAAAGCACAACCAAATCTCAGGATGAGTGTTTGAATGTTGTTAAGAAGGGAACGATTAGGTGGTTATCCGAAAATCCCGATGGATGTCAAAGAGAAAATTCAAACGCCTCATTCCTCAAAGTTAGGTTGATAGAACGTTATATCAGAACTCTGGAAGATTTAGAAATAGCGGAATTAGGACCCCTATAAGTTTTAATGTTTTAGTTTATTTTATAAAAAAAAATTATATAACTTTTGAAAATTTTATATAGAGGATCTTTATGAAATTATTTAAAGTTTTATAAACTTTTTTTTATAAAAAGTTTTATTTAAAAGTTTTAATTTTAGAAGTATTATTAAGGTTTTATAAAAAGTTTTATTAAGTTTTATTGAGTTTTAGTAAGTTTTAAAAAAAAAATATATATATATATATATATATATATATATATATATATAAAATTTGTCGGATCGATCCGACATAACCCCGGTTCGATCCGGGCCCCAAAAACCTAAATTGAACGGGTTTTCCCCTTCTTCTTGCTCTTCCAATTTTTTTTTCTTCAAACAGCCGCCCCACACCCTTTTCCCCCCCTCGATTTTTTTCTTCAAAATCATCATTTAAAATCACTCTCACACCACCCCACTCCTTATTTTCTTCTCATTTTCCTCTCCTCTTCAATCTTTCATTCAAATTTGAAAAAATTTCAAGGAAAAGCTTCAACTTTCACTCCGGCGACATTCATCTTTTCCGGCCAACTCTTCAACCTTTTTAGCACTAAAAGGTAACAATGTAGTAATTTATTTCGTTAATTTCGTTTTTTATGTAACTTTTTATTTATTTTCAACTGTTTTGATACTCATTTGTGTAGTGTTGTTTTGTTTGTTTTGTTTTGTTTTGTTGTTGTTTTTAAATTATTGTGTCGTTATCGTAGAATGGCCGAATCATCTAAAGCCGCTAAAAAACGTAAGCCAAATATCCCAATCGAAATCCCGGTCATAGAAACAAGGCCATTAACACCTGAAGAATTGGCCGTTAGTTTTCAGAGAACCGCGTCTAGAGCAGCTAAAAGTGCGTTAAGGAATAAGTTTGGAAAATGTTTAGTTGCGATAGAAAGGGGTTTAGATTTTAATAATTTGGGAAAAGAAGTGAAAGCAATTTTTGAAAGTAGACAATGGATGGAGTTAGCCGCTTTAAGAGAAGGTGAAGTTAACACGACCTTGGTTTCTGAGTTTTATTCTCTATTAGCAACTCATAATGCAACAGAAGATGGTGAGTTAGCCTCTCTGTATCCTTAAGAACCAAGACAAAGGCCGTTCACTCCTCATATTATAAATGCTATATATGGTATCCCTGATGTACCAGAAGATGAGTATTATTATACAGTGTGGAATCTTGATGAACCTGCAGATTTTGACCATATAGTCTTAACAGCCCAGAATGAGTTAGATCCTACAGCTAGATGGCATGAAAATAGATTTTCATACGGAAAGTGTATAAGGGATATGAAAGCCATTAAGCGTTTTATTATTTCGACTCTTTACCCTTCTCGTCATTTGACATCTTTTGGTAAAGAGGATCTTTGTATTGCATGGGCTATGGTCAATGGTATAGCTGTGGATGTAGGCAAGGTCATGTATAGACGGGCCAAAGAATTTGTCACGACTGCTAAACCAGGCAGTCATATGCCTTTTCCTTGTTTTATTTCTTCATTATGCCGACAAATAGGTGTTCTGAGCTACCTAATGATAATCGATTATGGTGATGAAACATTGATAGGCCCTAGTTTAAATTCTCACCAAGCGGAAAAATAGATTTTATGAACCCAAACCGCCGCCGACCTCAGCCTATTCCACCTGTTTCCCAACCCACCACTGTTCCTCCATCATCGAGTCATACACAATCTCAGCTTCCAAATACCATCACTTATGACATGTTTCAATCCTTATCCTATGATGTTTATCGTGCCAATGCCAATATGGCTATCTATGCGGAAAGGAATAGGCAATGGATGAAGATTTAAGGCAAGGCATGCGAGGTTTATATCAGATGAATATACTTTGAACCCCGCCACGCCGAAATGGATATTCGCGATTGCCAATCTGAGCCATATACCTTGCCGAAATAATTCCACCAATGCCACCTCAATCAAACTTCCAACCAATGTCACATTCATTTGGAAATCAAACTAGTGGTGTAGGTGATTTTTCGACAGTACCGCTCGCGCGACTACATCGAGTTGGGGAGGATTTGGAGCATTTGCCCACACAGAGACGAGGTGGGAAGCACTTTCTTTGATATCACAACAAGGATGAGTTCATGGGATTCGATGGTTCGGTTAGGATGTCGACGCCTTTTCAAGAACCATTGTTTGAGTCGACTCATGATCCTGCTAGTTCTCAATCCATGCCGAGTTCGAGCTTTGTCGAGATGGGAGATGATGAGGAGTGATTTGAAATATTTTATGATATGTTGAAACTTAAACAATTTATTTTCAAATAACTAAGTTTTTTATCTTTATTTTATATTAATTTCGTATGATTTTATTTTACGCACCGTGTAGTAAATTTTGTCGATATCAATATTCTACAAAAATGAAAAAAATAAAATAAGAAACAACAGTTTTTAAGCAAAAAATTTCACAAACTAGAAAAATTCTGGGCATTTTCAAGCCAAAACCAACTCTGTTAGGGAACAGTAGTTCCCGGATCGATCCGACCTGATCACGGATCGATCCGGTGTGAGCTTGCCGACCTGACAGGGATTTTAATCTGATAGTCCGGATCGATCCGGCCCTTTCTCGGATCGATCCGGGAAGCCCAATAAATGCCAAAACAAAGATCTTCTCTACTTTTGCACGATGTGTATGTTTCTATATAAGGAAATATCAGCCGCCTTAAAACTTTGCTCATTTCTTACTCATCTCTTCTTACCTACTCTGTATAAGTTTTTTTTAATTATTATGTCTAATCACTCGACTTCTTCCGTTAATAGTTACGAACCACTGACTCCAGATGCTGTGGTTCCCGCTTCTCAATCCTCTTCTTTCCATAATAATAGCCCAAGAAGTGTGAATTTTGTTAATTCTCCTATACTGATGGAGAAGGGATTAAACACGGAGAAATTAGATCAATGGGGTCGAAATTTAATCCGAGGCTGTGGTTGGAGAAAGTTGGTTAGGCATCCCCGAGGTAGAATCAACATTTCTGTTGTTCGAGATTTTTACGCATCTCTATCTGACGTCACGACGGTAGCCGCAACTCATCTTATTACTGTTCGGGGTATCGTTATAACCTTTTCTTCAGTCGTTGTTAATCAAATTTTTGAAATCCCTCCGTGTAGCTTTGTTCCGAACCCACATTTCGAGTTTCAATGGGAGCTCGAAAATGCCTATAATTTTGTCAACCGCACTGCCGAAGCATTTCAGTATGTGTTTCCACTTTTTGACCATGACTATGATTCATCCACTCGGCTTTACCCCTCAAATCGAGGGCATGGAAACACTTTATTAATTCCCGAATCTATCCCACTAGTGACTTTTTTAGGGTTCTTGGCGACGAGATGCTTTATTGTTTGCAATAAGCTGTTGGAGCATATGTGGACTGGGGGATTTTAATATACAAGACGGCCATTAATTTCGCGGTGGAAAGACGTTGTAGAGGAAGGCCGATGCCTTTTTCTTGGATTATATCCAGACTGTGTGTTCATTTGAATGGAGTCCCTGAGGTTGCTACGGACGAGATTTATCCTTCTCGTGATTCTCATATAGGACTGCTTCCGGTTGATACTCCCGGTTGCTCATCTACAGTTTGATATGTTTTGGATGGAATGAGTTTATGTTTGGTTGTTGGTTTAATATAAGTTGGTTGGTAGTAGGATGTTTAATTTAATGTTTTCTTAATTAGTAGCTTAATATTATGTTTAATTAATTCTCTATAAGTTTGTAATAGTTTTATTATGTTTAATATATATGTTGTTTTCTTTAATTTTATTATTTTAGTTCAATCCTAGTAATGTTAGTAATATCATTTAAAAAACTTAAAAACGAAAAAAAAAATCATATAATATTTAAATTTTTTCTAACCTACTTTTTTATTACTCACTGAACATCGGGACGATGCCACTTCGTAAGTAGGGAGTAGAGTTAGGTTAGTAAATAAAAATTAAAATTTTTCATATAAATTTATACTTAATTGCTTAATACTTAGTTTAATTTTTCTTGAATAAATTTAAGTAGATAATATATAATTAATATAAATAAAAATAATATAAATTGGTAAGAATAGATTTTTAATTAAGTAAAGTAAATTAGATATATTATAATTATATTATATATGTCAATTTTAGATTTTTATAAGATTTTAAGTATATGTAACTATACATAAATATTATCGAGTTTTTTTTTATGAAATTTAGCAAATATACTTATATTTATAATGAAATGTTAGAATAATTTTCTTTTCAAAACGAAATATGAATATGGAATCGAACTAGGAATGACGATTTTTGGCATAACTTTGATCATTTATAGCCAAATAAGCTCACCGAATAAAATTTCCAATTTTTGTCCCCACCTCAGCCAAATAGAGTGGCCAGACCTCACTCGAAATAGTCATTTGTGATTAAACCAATTATAACCGACCATTAGCCTATTTTGGTCTACATTTCCTAAAATTCCCACGAGTTTGTACGTACTTATGAAAGGAGATGATGACATAAAAGCTAAGTATCAATGCAAAAGAATGGTATATGCTGAGATTGGAAAAGTTAGATAGGTATTAATATATTCGATCTCACCTCATGACGCTTGCAAGATAGTCGATTTTGGCAATGAGTTCGGGTATGTTAGTATTCTCTAAAAAAAAAATATTAGGATGTTATTAATCGAGATATTTTTTTGATCAAAATTATGAAGGTGTAAGTATGTACGACTTGCTTCTTTCTCTTTTGATTTCTTCTTTTATCCTTTCGATTAACCAACACCCTGAGCCTAAAGCGTTATAAGCCATTTTGCCAACTACTTGACTTAATCCTTGATTCCAAATATTTCATATAAGTTGAGATAGGAGAATAATTCTAGAATTTTAATTATATTTATTAAGTAAATTATGTAGAGTTTCATTTAAATGATATTTGATAAATAATTTATCTAAGTTATATACACTTTTTATCTTGTTAATCTCTAAGAAAGATATAATTAATATATTTATAATATTGAAATGATATTTTACTGACTTGAAATTTAATCTACCAAGTATATCATTTTTATTGTAATTTTTATATGTTATCGCTTATTTTGCTTTAGGGACGATCAAAAGCTAAGTGGGGAGTAGTTGATGTATAACATTTATATGATAAAAATTACGATATTTTATATATTTTATCAACTCTTTCTATATAAAATATAAGAAATTATAATGATAATCTTATGTAATATCAATAGTTATGAATAAGTCTAAAATAATATAAAAATCTAGTAAAGGTAATAAAAGTTATAAATTTTGTACGGTTTAGTAACCGGAGTGTTGTGTCAGATTTACGTGAGTATTTTTGGTGTTTTATTGCAGACTTTTAGATAAACCAAAACCCCGAGTGACGACACTTTTTGAATTTCAAATCATATCTTTTGAAGGAAGTAAGGAAGTGCCACGAGATTAAGAATTCAAGTGGATCAACAGTTCGTGGTATCATTATCGAATTATATTTTCGACGAATAAATGGCCCATCAAAAAGGCATTTTCTGAAGAAGAGTCCTTCATGAAGGTTATAGATCTTTTAAAGAGCTTTCCAACGCTTCTTGAATTATGTCATTTGGAGATTCAGAGCTCAAGTTATGATTTTATCAAGTTTCAGATCAAGATTTGGAAAATGCTACCCGGATCAATCCGGATTAACCCCGGATCGATCCGGCCATTCTGTTAGGAAATATAATGATGATTAGCATGTGATTCTGCAGAGGATAAGCCGATGGGATAATATTCTTTATTCCCGGATCGATCCGGCTTCACCCCGGATCGATCCGGCTTGGGAAAAATTTGCCTATAAATACAGCAGGATTGCAGACAGCCAAAGGGGTACCAATATATATTGAAGATGTCTAAATCGTCACGGGTGTCCTTGCGGTGTATGGATGGTGGATATCGGCTGTATTTAAGGTGTGGTGTTACTCAAGTGGTGGTGGTATGGAGAGAGTTAGAATGGAGAGAGCTTTGGCTTGCAAGTATAGTGTGTATTTCATATATCTCATCCTCTTTAGTTTACAATGACCACCCCTTTTATAGAGGTGGATAACTTAGGGAATAAGTAATCTATTAGATATTTTACTAATAGCTAGGTCTTACTTAGATACTAAGCAAGACGAAATATCTAAGCTACAAGTGGGGAAAAGATCTGGATCAATCGGCGGCCATCTCTCTGAGGTCGCAAGGAGCAAGCCCTCTCTGGCCTCGCCCCCCTGGCGACCCTTCTTGACTTGCCTGGATGAGATTCACAGGATCTGTTGCACTTGCCTGGGACCGCAAATGCCTTGGTCGCGGCGAGGTGAGACACAGTGGCCGCCCCTTTTGCGATCTCTCTTGTCATGCCGGAGGGTGGCCCGAGTGGGTTGTCCTCATTGTTGAGGTGGTGGAATTATTTATACCCATCAATGGCCCCTACTCCGTGCTTTAATGATATTCCCGAGGATATGAAGGATGGAGTAATTATCAACACCTTTTATGACCTCATCGTCGGATGCGACTTGTACACTTAGGGCCGTGCTTTCAAAGCAAGCGACCTCAAAGTAACTTTGGGCCTGTTTTTGCGACCTTGTCGTCTGATGCGACTTGTTCGCTAAGAGCCGTGCTTTCAAAGCATGCGACCTCAAAGCAACTCTGGGTCTATTTTTTGCGACCTTGTCGTCTGATGCGACTTGTACACTTAGGGCCGTGCTTTCAAAGCATGCGACCTCAAAGCAACTCTGGGTCTATTTTTTGCGACCTTGTCGTCTGATGCGACTTGTACACTTAGGGCCGTGCTTTCAAAGCATGCGACCTCAAAGCAACTCTGGGTCTATTTTTGCGACCTTGTCGTCGATGCGACTTGTACACTTAGGGCCGTGCTTTCAAAGCATGCGACCTCAAAGTAACTCTGGGTCTATTTTTTGCGACCTTGTCGTCTGATGCGACTTGTACACTTAGGGCCGTGCTTTCAAAGCATGCGACCTCAAAGTAACTCTGGGCCTGTTTTTGCGACCTTGTCGTCTGATGCGACTTGTTCGCTAAGAGCCGTGCTTTCAAAGCATGCGACCTCAAAGCAACTCTGGGCCTGTTTTTGCGACCTTGTCGCCGTCAATCGTGGCTGACGTCAGTCTTCTAGGTTTTCCTCTGCGGAACGATGCGGCCGTTTCAAAGAATCGCCTGGAAGTAGTTATGCGTGGATCTTGATGGGGACGCCGCCACCGTATTTCAAAACCGACAACTGCCGCCTAATCGAACCGTTGGATGAAGCGTTCCCAACCGTAACGATCGTGGCCCCTTGCCTATATAAAGCTTTCGCTTCTCACCCTTCACACTTTTAGTGTTTCTTATTTTCTCCGTTGTTTGTTCTTTTTAGAATTCTCAAGTTTTTTGGCAGAGCTTTGAAGGTTCAACGGCGTTCCTGCGGTGGTTCTAGGATTTCACGGCGGTTCTTTTGAAGATTCCGGCCACCTCTTTGAGTATTTCCCAGTTTTTACGCGGTTTTCCAATCTTTCTCAGCAAATCAGGTAAGAAATCCTTTATGTTAACTCGTTTACTCATCCATCCCTGCCTTGTTTTTCCATACATATCAATTTTGTCATTCTTTTTGCTACGGAGATGCAACATTGCCTTGTTTCCGATTAAAAACGGGGATTTTTCCTGGGGAGAGATTATAGCTTTCCTGGGAAAATTGGGGTTTCACCCGCTCCCTATATCCTCTGTAATTTTATTTGCGATCTCTTTTGCAAAAGCGGAGGAGGCGGTATTGAAGTGGGTGCGATCACCTTCTGGGCTAATTTATTATTATACCGGTCCGAAAGCTCCACCTTTTCCTCCCTTGTTTTTGCAGGATGTCGGGAATGATTATTCAGCGGCGACTACGGAAAGGAGATTTACGATTATCTTTGAGATGACCCCATACTATCTCGGCCGCCTCGGTTGGCGATCTGTTGGACGAGGTTGAAGTGGAAAGTAGTCGCGCAGATATTGGCGAGATTACACCGATGAGGGCGCTCATATGGATGTCGACCCTTTTGAGTTGGAGGCCTTCGTCTCGCCGAAATCCGCGCGTAAAGTGAGCCTTAAGAGAAAGCGCGGGCTCAAAAGTCTCCAACGATTCGTGGTGAAGAAATCGCTTTTCCGACCGAAGGACAAAGCTGCGGTCCCAGTACTAGCGGCGCCCCGACCATGACGAAGCTTATGTTCGGGGCGCGCGGTTCATGAGTTAATGGGGTCCAGTGAGGGCGAAAATGCGGAATTGCCCGGAAGGATATCCGGATGCTCATAAAAAAGCGAAGAAAAGGAAAATTGCGAGCCAAACCATGACAGTTGGTGAGGCCGCTGCGGCCGATACCCAGCCGAAGAGCTCTCGTCCTAACAATCCTGAAGCTATGCGAGAGTTTGCGATCCTTGGCGGCGTATGAGAAGGACGTTGATAAGAAATGGTCCCGACTGTGCAAGAGTAGCGATCTCAACAGGACCATTAATAGCATATTCGGAATCGACACCAGTGTGTATCGGTTTTCTTTTTTCGATTATGGGAAGGAGTCCGATAAATTTAAACCCGGGGACCATAAGGATTATGTAGGTGCGCGTCGCTCCGAGGACACCCTTATCCTCCACTTCCATCATTTGTGTGCGCGGGTGCGAGACCGCTTTTCGATCCTTTCTTTGTGAAGATCTGCAAGGAGATGCAGCGCTTCCTCTCGATTTTGCCGTCGGGGCTATTATCCATTGATGGCCTTCATCGTTATGTGCGGATTCGAAGATCGAGCCGACGTTAACTTTATTGGGGCAATTTTATTCCTTCTGTGGGACGTCTATTCCTGGACAAATCTCTCTGAGGTCGCAGACTCCCCGCCTGCTATTCCCGCTTCCCAATAAGTTTCACAAATGGGGCGTGATGGTGCGAAAGTCGAGTCGAAGGTAGGTGGCCTTTTCTAGCGAGAAGTCCGTGGAGGCAAATCCACGCTTTTAATCTTTGACCCTTCGTGAGTGGCGGCGCTACGTAAAGGGTGATGACGTTAATTCGATCGGACGGGCGGCGCCATCTTGAGAAATGTTTCACGGGTTGAACTTGATCTGGCCGAGCCTTTTTGTATGTATGGCGGGCCTGGTGGGCGAGAGGAATGCCGCGCCCATGGTACGGATGGGTCTGAGAGCTGCGATCCGATTTGGATTGGGGTTGTCATATCAACAAATGTTTTCCCTCCGAGTGCTGGAATGTGGGGCGACCCTATACTTAGGCCGCTTTGTAACTTTCTTTGTCCACTTGTATTTATTTGTAAATGCTCATTTTGTTTTCTGGTTCTAAACCGCTCTCTTTTTGTAGGTATGGATCCAAATGCTCGCAGGCTCACCGAAACAAGCTTAATGCGAGGCGCAGACAAAGCGGCGAGTGTGCTCGATGCGAGGCTTTGAAGAAAGCTCTAGGGATGGTGCCCCGAGCGTCAGACGCCTCGATTGTCGAAGAGACACATAACCGGAAGCTGCGACCTCTTACGCCGCTTGTTGCGACTTCCTCTGCCGTTGTTGCGGGCCCAGTCAGGTGGTGCCTCAAAAAGACTCATCCCCTACTAAAGAGTCGCGACGGCGTGAAGCGACCTCAACCAGAGAAGGCGAAGGATGATCGCCCACCCAAACGGTCCGCTCCGGCCGGCGCATCTTGAAGAGGTTGAAACTCCGGTGGAGAAGAGCGCACCACCGAGACGCCGCCACAAAAAACTTTGCCCCGAGGTTACTCGGGAAAGAGGCCCTATGGTTGGATCCGAGCTTTACCAGGATCTTGACCTATCCAAAGCTCGCGCGGGTTGGTGAAGCAATTGTTTGATGTGATTCCTCTTGGGCCGATCCCTCTCGGTTATCCTGATCATGTTCAAGTGGAGATTGGCCGGGGCATATTAGCCCGCTTTGCGGCTCAAGACGACTCTCCGCCTCAAGATGAGATTGCTGAAATCAGAGATTTGAGCGGCCAGTTTGGGATTGCAGCTTCTCTGGTAAGACTTTTTTTTTTTTTTTTTTTTTTTTTTTTTTTTTTTTGCTAATTATCCCTGCTTTTCCACACTCGGTGCTCGCTTAAAGCAGGTACTTGAGGTCACTGAGAGGCGCGATGCAGAGGTGAGGAAAGTGACGGCGCAGCTGGGAGCAACTGATAAGGCGAGGGTTACCGCCGAAAAGAAAGCTAAGCATGCGGCTGGCGAGGTGGAGAAGATGAAAGCAATCATGGAGGAGCACTCTAAATTGGATCTTTGAGATCAATGAGAAAGTTGCATCTTTGACAAAGGATTATGCGGGGGGCGCAGGAGGAGATCGCCGCGTTGAGGTTAAGCTTCTTTGAGGCGGAGACGGCCGCCAAAGAGGTCTGGCGAGAAAGCTATTGAGGAAGTCGCGAAGAAAACGGCCGAGAATTTGTCGGAGAGGCCAAGTCAGGGCCGTCGGCGCCTACAAGAATTCGGATGACTTCTTCGACCTTATAGAGAATAGCTTTGACCAGGGCTTTAGTCACCTAGCTCAGTATCTGAAATTTGATCGAGGCGGGGCACATCACTCTGGAAGATATCTTTGCGGTGGGTGAACACGCATCAAGGTCATCCCGATTTAGTGGTCTTTCACCCGGAAATCCCTTATGCAAGCGAGCTCGTTACCTCGATTCAGACTGAACAGCTTAAACGCGGCGAGCCTGTTTGGGATCCTGCTCCTGTTAATCCTGTAAACTTTGAGATGTTGAAGAAGCCTCCGCCCTCTGAGCAAGGCGACTAGTTTACAAAGACACCCGCCTACTCCGCATGCTCTCTAGATTTCTTGGACTTTCTGCGAGCTCTTTGAAAATTTGATTTGTAACTTTGACTATTTACTTTTGTGATTTGGTGAATCTTGATTTGTAATATCTTGACAATTTATTTTACGCATTTTTCAATTTATAAAACTTGGCTTTTTTTCTGCCGATTCGATCGATCGCGGCCTTTCGCGAGGTATGATGAGTTATTTTATTCTCTGTCTTTGTCCTCTTGATTCGTGCGAGGTTGCTTAATAATAATTTGGCGCGTCAGCGATCATGAAACGTCGTCGTCTCGTTCTAACCATAGTCGCTACGCGACGCTAATTTTTCAAAGTTTCAGCGGCCTTATTGAGAGCAGTGCTTTTGCCAGAAGATAGAGCCTGTTAGAGCAGCCTTTGACTGTGTCATTAACGCAGAGTTATGACCCCTAATGACTAGGTGTCAGTTGTAACTGTAGCCATAAATTTCGGTCTCTTTATGGTCTGGCGCTCCTGTTGCCTTGGTTTTCGGTCGCTTTTGCATATCGGCCCTAGGATCCATCAATCCCAACCGTTGATTATACCCTTCTCCGGTATAAAAAGGGGGTTACTTTGGAACTCACTCTACCTCTTGCCTCATACTGAATTTGCTTTCTTTCTCCCTCAATCGTTCTCCTCAATCGTTCATCCCCGACTCTATGTCTCATCCAGGGAAAGCAGCAAGGAGTTCGGATATGGAAAGCTCGCCCTATCCGGGATGTTTCTCCTTTTCACCACCGCCTCCCCGTTGCCAAGGATTATTTCAGGATTATTTTAAGTGGCGTGATATTATGAGGAGAGGGCTTAAATGAACAACGAATAGAAGACGGCTCCATGCCGCGCGTTCGCTTCTCGGGTGGTGGGAATTTATTCTTTGAGCCTCTGGGAGCGGTTAATGTTACCATGATACGGGAATTTTATTCCGTGTTGTGCGAGGTAGCCTCTGGCGGGACCGTGAGCGACATTTCTCCGGGTGTCCCCGTTATCTTTACTCCGGAGAGAATTAACCAAGTTTTTAACATACCCGCCATAAATCCCTCCTCCCGATATGAGATCGCCTGGGACCTTGCGGATGAGGAAAATAGGCAGATTCGTCTAGGTATTGCAATGTGCGAGGGTGTTCCCGAGAATCGGAATGGGTTTGGTCTTTGGGAGGATGCGTCCGACCTCTCTCGCAGGCGACCGTGAGTGGAAGAAGTTTATAAATTCCCGCGCGCTCTTATCTCTCGCCGATCTCGATGTTGTTAGTGAGAGCGGCGCTCCATACACTGACGCCATTCGCGACCATCGAGTGGATATAGATCGGGAGTGTTGATCCATCGCGAGGCACTAAGATATGCGCGTGCTCGGTGGTTCAAGGTCGCCGTGGTCTCGGTCGCCGCATGCCTTTCGTGATGATCGATAACCAAATTATGCGATGGCGCCAGTGGTCCCTTCCATACTCTCGACCGATATGTTTGAAAAAACTTATCCGGTGGAGCCCTTTGCAAGCGTGGTGTCGTTTTGGACCTCCATACATGTGATCGGAGGAAGATAACCATCCATCCTGCAGATTGATGGAAGTTTGTCCAGGCTTGATCGATATGTTTGAAAAAACTTTTCATCGTCATTTTGTTTTTTTTTTTTTTTTTTTTTGATGATGACGAAAAGACAAGAATGTAAATACAGATTTGGAAGAAACGACTTTATTTGAATTGGCTTGTTACATATAGTATTTTTTCAGATTTATGCATGCCATGGCCTATTATACTCGCGGCCCTCCTTGTCACTTAGCATGTACGTCCCCTTTTTGATAACTCGCGAAACCGTAGAGGCCCTCCCGATTTTCCGATAGCTTTCCTTTTTTCGCCGTGGGCCCGCGGCTTGTTTTGTAGAACGTAATCCCGACGGCGAAGTGATGATTGCGAATACGTTTGTCGTGATGACGCTTTGCCGCTGTTTATAATTGACTAGACGATTTGTATGCCTGGATGCGCCCGTTCCTCTACTAGATCAAGCTCGAGTTTACGCCATTTGTGTTATTGACCTCATTTGTAAAAACGACCACCAGGGCTTGGTAAGGCCATTTCCACAGCGCCATAGCCTCGAGATCCATATGTCAAAGCAAAAGGAGTTTCCCTCATTGTGATTTTTCGCGACGCCCTGAGTGCCCATAGAGTCGCTGGAAGGTGATCCGCCGGTGGGCCCGCTCTCACCAGGCTCTTTTTCAACACACTTAGGACTGTTTGTTGGCATTTTCGCTTGCCCATTTCCTTGCGGGTAGCACACGGATGATTGCCAATGTTTAACATTGTTCTCCTCACGAATCTGTCGAATTCGTCTCGAATTGAGGTCCGTGATCGGAAACCATCACTCTTGGAACACCAAATCTTGTCCATATTTGATCGAGCAAAAGTATGTTATGTCCCTGGTATTGGTTTTTACCAAGGCCTTAGCCTCGACCCATTTAGTAAAATAATCCACCGCGACGACCACGATTCGCAAGAACCCGAGCGACCCTTCTTCAAGGGTCCGATGAGGTCGATCGCCCACATGTCGAAAAGGCCAGTGCAGCTACCACTATGCTTTGTTCGACCGAGGGTAGCCTGGGGATACTTGCGAACCTCGGCAAGCATCACATGCTCGTATAAGATTTGGCGTCTTCGCTAATTTCGCCAATAATATCCGGCTAGAAGTGCATACGTGCTAGTGTTCGATTGGAGAGATGGCCGCCGACATTCCTCGTGTAGTTCTGTTAGGATTCCCGTTACCTCCTCAGGTAAATGACATCGCAGAAGGGGTTTCGAGAATGAATGACGGTAAAGCACGTCGTCCATAATCGTATATCTTGCGCGCCCTTCTTACTAAGGCCTTAGCTTTTTGCAGGGTCGCTCGGAAGCTCTCCTAACTCAATATAAGACTTCATGATGTCGACCCAACAAGTGTTTTTGGTTGGAAATCCATGATCTCGCCTGGGAGATGGCGGGTTCCGATAGGTGTTCGACCATGATGCTAGGATCGCACGACGCGCGTCTTATTTGGTTAATTTGGATAAGTAGTCCGCCTTATGATTGTCCTCTCGAGGATGTTTTTGAATTGACAATATGTGAAGTCGCGCCGAGTCTTTTGACGAGGTTAATATACCTTTGTAAAATTTCGCAATGAATGCCAAATGACCCATTGATTTGATTCACCACCAAGCGTGAATCGCAAAATACTTGTATATTTTCGACTTTCATGGCTTTGGCGAGTTTCAACCCAAGCAATGACGGCCTCGTATTCGCTGCTGGTTGTTAGAGGCGGTGAAATCAAATCGCAGAGCCTCGCTCAATTTCTTACGATGTGCCCGGTTCTAACAGATTATTCCCGCGCCACACCCTTTGTGATTAGCGGAGCCATCAACGAGAGCCGCCAGCGGTGACTTGGCCACGATAGGCTCGTCCTCTGTGGTGACCCTATCTTGGTCGCGTTCGAGCAGAGCCGCTCTTTCACCTCTTCGTTGAAGCTTGTTTTCGCTTATGAAATCGGGAGAGCCTGGGCCTTACACACCTTCCGGGGCTCATATCGGATATCGAACTCAGTAAGCTCGATGGCCCATCGGAGCAATCGACCGGACAGGTCTGGTTTGTGAAGAACCTGTCTTAGCGATGCATTTGATAATACTACGATGGTGTGCGATGAAAAGTAAGCCCTTAATTTGCGGGCAGCTATAACAACACAATAAGCCAACTTTTCTATATTAAAATAACGACTTTCAACGGGGCTTAGAGCTTTGGAAACATAAAAAACTGGCTTCTGCGAGCCTTCCTCCTCTTTTACAAGTGTTTGCGCTACGGCCCTATCTCGAGGTCGCCAAATATAAAAGCAGAGTATCCCGAGCCTCGGGTCACAGTTAGCAACGGCGGTCTTGACAAGTATTCTTTGAGGTCTTTAAATGCACAGGAGCATTCATTTGTCAAGAGAAGGTACGACCCTTTCTTCGAATTTTGAAGAAAGCGGACTTCTTTCTGCAGATTTTGAGACAAACCTACCCAAAGTCGTGATCCTGCCGTTGAGCGTTTGACTTCTTTAATCTTGGTAGGCTCGCTCATGTTGACCAGGGCCTCGATTTTTTCGGGATTTGCCTCGATCCCCTTTGACTTACCATAAAGCCCGAGAAATTTCCTCGCTGGACCCCAAAAGTGCATTTCGTAGGTTTAGTTTCATTGAGTGATTCTTCACGTTTGCAAAGGTTTCGCGAAGGTCCTCCAGGTGATCTTGGCGACTTGATTTCACGACCATGTCATCAATGTAGGCCTCATGTTCTTGCCTATCTGCGTGCTAAAAACTCATTTACCATTCTCTGATAGGTTGAGCCTGCGTTCTTTAGGCCAAACGGCATCATCTCATAGTAATATAGCCCGCCGGCGGCCCTGAAGGCCGTCAGCTCCTTATCTTCATCGGCCATTTTGACCTGGTGGTAGCCGGAGTAGGCGTCCAGAAAGCTTAAGGTTTCAAAACCCGCGATCCCATCCACCATTTTATCGATTCGAGGGAGCGCGTAGGGGTCCTTGGGGCAAGCTTTGTTTAGATCGGTGAAGTCGACGCACATCCGCCACTTGCCGTTGTGTTTTTTCACCATTACTACATTTGCCACCGGTGGGATATTGAAGCTCTTTGATTATGCCTGCTGCTAAAAGTTTCTCGACCTCAATTTTTATTGCGACCTCCTTTTCTGTAGAGAATTGACGCGCCCTTTGTTGTATTGGCCTGAAGTTGGGATCGACACTCAGGTTATGCAAGGCGACCTCCGATTCCACACCCCTCATATCAGTTACCTCCCAGGCGAATCGCCCAAGTTTGCTTTGAAGCTCGATCAGTTCCCTCCTTTCTCCTCGGTAGTCCTCGATCCTATTTTTATCTTTTGATCGGGATATTTGTCGTTTATTATAACCTCGATCAACTCGTCTTGGCGGTGAAGTCGGGCTCGTCCCGAACTTGCAATGTTTCTACCTCTACGGCCTTCTCCGGGATTTCTTTCATCATATCAATCGATCCGTAGCCGTGTTAAGACCATCCAGCCGGGTCGCCAGAGTCGACCACTGCTTTTTTGGTCATATAGTCGAGGAAAGCTCCAGGTCGGTGATGGCGACCCCAACTTCTTCCCTACGTGAAATTTGACCCGTTGGTGGGAACGGACGCCACCATTTGGAACTTCTTCATATTTGGGATTCCCAAAATCATGTTGTAGTAAGAGGCGGTCGATTACCAAGAAAGTTATTATCTCCGTTCTACGAGGGCTCATAGTCGCCCAAAATGATATTGAGGTCGATCGTGCCTTTGACCCGTCTTGTGTCGTTGGTAAAACCTTCGAGGACCCCAAGGTAGGGTTTTAACTTGGCCTCCCGAATCCGATCTGTTTTAAGCAATCCCGAAATAGATGACGTCGTGGTTTGGCCCTGTGTCGACCATTACTCGGTTGACGCCGTGCTTGTCGTTCACCCCACCTTTAGAATGAGGGTATCTCCATAGGCCACCGATTTATTGTCGGCCGCTTTTGTGAATATGATTCCTTCTCATTCTCTCTCCCAACACAACCGCCAAGCCGCGGGTATTGATTTGATTTATCCGAGATTCGATTGATGGTTCTTTGGGAATATTCCCGTGGATGACTGAACTCTCTCTCGATAGACGCGAGGTTGGCGCCCCCGACCGGGAGTGTTGTTCCCCTCGCGTTTATATTTATTGGTTTGGTCCTCACGGATCGCCTTTCTATCTCGCGCCTCGGTGAAGCATTCATCGGTGATGTGGCCATGGTCCTTGTGATAGTCGCGAGATTTGGATTTATCGCGGCTATCGGGATCGCCCTCATAGGCTTTGGTTTGTCGAAATGTTCACGAATTTCAAGCGATGATTTGGGATGCTTTGGTGTTGAGCGGGGTAAAATTATCCTCGCTAAATTTGTACGGCTTTTTACCTCACGATCGCGATTAGCATCTCGTCCCTTTTCTTTTTACGGTCATCTACGCGCGATCCTCCTTCGCGAACGTGGCTCTGTCTTAGGCTTTGCTTTCCCGCAGATGGCGCCTCGGCGACCCCATCATTCGGCCCTTTCTAACATCTCCACGAGACCCGCTTTGGGGGCGCAGATTGAATTCGATTTTCATCGGGCCTTTGGCGATTCCGGTGAGGAAACATGTTATGACCGCGTAAATGCGGAATGTTCCTTGTTTGATCATATATTACGACGAACCGTTCGTAATACTCTTTTCCAGATTCATGCCCTCCCATACGAACCTCATATAGGTCCTCAATGGTTTTCTTTGGCCACGCTTGCCGATTCAAACTCTCGACAAACTTTTCCGACAAATCCTCCCAACTTTCAATCGAGCCCGAGCGCGAGGAAGCCCGCGTATCCAGGCGCAGTGACCCTATCTCGCATCTGTCGCCAACCAATGCGATGCACCAGGCGGATTTATTTTGTGTAGCAAGGGTGATGCGACCACTGGAGCGCGTGAGCGATCGTTTGGGCATGAATTTCCATTGTAATAGTTGTAAGCGGGATAACTAACTTTTCTCTTTGGGAGGCAATGTTTGGTAATCCTTTGGCGAGTACGTCGATCCCGAAATTGGGGCGACTTTCTCGACGGGCCTCGACTTTTTTAATTCTGCAAGCTCTTTTCTCATTACCTCCATCTGTTCCGCCAAAATAGGGTCGATTCTGGGTCGCGACTGTGCTTGCGTATCAGCTCGCTCCGTTCTACGCTCACGATTCCCTATGATCTCGTGATCCTCTTGGCGGGCCCCTCTTTTCCCCGATAATTATGCGGGCATCTTGTGCGTGTCTATCCTGCTTTGGATGGGCATCTCTTCTCTAGGAAAGGCCGAGACGACTTGGGGCTAAGGCCTTGTCCTTCTCACCCAACCTATTAAACGCGGACCCTTTGTCGATCCTCTTTCCTTTTTGATGGTCGCGATCTTGGGGGGCCGAGGTTCGTGGAATTTCTTTCCTCGGTCCATAGCGACTGAAGAGTGCACGCTCTCCTCTACGTCGATCTCCGCTGAATTTGGCTCTGGCGGCCCCGTCTCGCGATCGCAAGAGGATTTCGTTTACGGGAGGATTCAGGGTCGAATCGTCATGGGGGCTGGCCTTAGCCACCAGCGGGAATTGGTGAGATACATAGTTTGGCGCACTGGCGTATTCCTCATTTCGCGACCTCTGGGTCCTCCGAAAGCCCGGTTGTATTTACGGGATCGATCTTTGGCTTTCTTTGTGACCTCTCTCTGCGAGTTCCATCCAGGGCAACAATGACCTCTTTCGACTTGGTTTTTGATTAATGACATTTCGGCGTCGCTAGGTGCTAAGACCCCTCTCTCGGGATCCTTCTCCTCGCAGGGAGATTGTCTAGCGTTTTCCCGCGCCTTCCCACGAGCTTGATGTAGCATAGTACCTTTGCTGTGGGGTTTGGGGTGTTAGATGTCCTTTACTTCCGGCCATCTCTGCGGGGTGGCTTTTTGAGTGATTTCTTTGGTAAAGGGAAGAAATAAAGGCAGTTTGAGGACTTTCTTTGTAAGATTATCTCCTCCTTGATAAGAGCTCTAGGTGATTTTTTACACAATCGCTTTCCCGGTAATGGAGCCAACTGAAGATGTCTAAATCGTCACGGGTGTCCTTGCGGTGTATGGATGGTGGATATCTGGCTGTATTTAAGGTGTGGTGTTACTCCGGCGGGTGGTGGTATGGAGAGAGTTAGAATGGAGAGAGCTTTGGCTTGCAAGTATAGTGTGTATTTCATATATCTCATCCTCTTTAGTTTACAATGACCACCCCTTTTATAGAGGTGGATAACTTAGGGAATAAGTAATCTATTAGATATTTTACTAATAGCTAGGTCTTACTTAGATACTAAGCAAGGCGAAATATCTAAGCTACAAGTGGGAAAAGATCTCGGATCAATCGCGGCCATCTCTCGAGAGGTCGCAAGGAGCAAGCCCTCTCTGGCCTCGCCCCCCTGGCGACCCTTCTTGACTTGCCTGGATGAGATTCACAGGATCTGTTGCACTTGCCTGGGACCGCAAATGCCTTGGTCGCGGCGAGGTGAGACACAGTGGCCGCCCCTTTTGCGATCTCTCTTGTCATGCCGGAGGGTGGCCGCAGTGGGTTGTCCCTTACTGTTGAGGTGGTGGAATTATTTATACCCATCATATATATACTAGCTTATATATATCTTCTAATCTCCTAAATTAAGTAGTAGTAATGTATATATTAGTAGGCATTATGCCAAAAATAATGTAAAGCCGTAGTATCGTTGTAATGTCGTGGACGGTTATCGGGAGTTCGATGTTGAAGAAGTTGTTGTAATTTCCGGAGAATACGGCCTCTAATTCAGCAGATTGTAACACTGGTAATATTCTAAAGTTTTATGTTTGTTGTTTTATGTTTTCTCTATAATGTTAGTAGGCTAAATATATAACTAGCCAAGATATGTAATTGAAATATTTCGATCTTTTGGTAAAATGGATGATGACTATAACTAAAATTAATTAAAATTGAATTTGATGAATCTTTTTCTACTTGAAATGTATTGAAAATATTCGTATTGGCGTAATTAACCAATATGAATAGCACCATAACCTAATGACGAACTAAACGGTGAAGTTAGGATATGAGAAAAAGGTAGAAAAACCGGAGGGTAAAAATGGCCGAGTGAAAACGTGACAACGGAATCCTATTTCCTACCCGGGGGTAGAATTGTTTTATCTTTTGAAAAGAGAAACACTTCTTGAAATTATCGTACTCGAGATCTAATTACGTTAATTCACTGCTCGATCAAGATCCTTAACATTGACCGCATGACAAAGCGGAGTATCCAATCTTTTGGATGACATTAGGCGATTGATGAGACATAAGACAGTTTAAATGCGCTTCGTGTGAGAGGGAACTGTTGAGCTGAGGAGTGCACCGTTTCACATATTCAATTGGACCGAATAAAAAGGAAGATCGAGCACATCCATTAAACTAAAAGGATTGAATAATTCATTTACATATATCTTGGCTAGTTCTATAATAATTATTAGTATTTAATATATTGGTATCTATATATATATATATATATATATATATATATATATATATATATATATATATATATATATATATATATATATATATATATTGTACTATTTATGTATTACTATATATATTTATGTATTTATATATATTATAATAGTTTAGTTTTAATTTATGCGATTATTTTACGCTTATTAGTATAGACTCGTATGATAAATCTGCGATTTAGATCGAGTTAATAATATATTTATTTGGTGTTTAACCACACTTAAAAGAATTACCACGTTTCACGAGGATTCGACACCTGACTCACCATACTAGCACTACAATTTGACCCGGTACACTGCCGGTAAGGATTGTAATAGTCTAGAAAAAGTCCTGTCAGTAGACTGGCTTGGATTAGGCTCTGGTTCAGCAACCAAATCAGATGATTGCTGACTTGGATCAGCTGTTTGTTACATATCAGCTGACTCCACTTGAAGCTCCACTTGTTTCTCAGCCTTCTCATATTCAACACATGTTTCAGATTCAACAGACCTCCCCACTAATGAGTTTATCATAGAATTTTCATCAAAGACCACATCTCTACTGAGTATGACCCTGGATTGTGCTGATGACCAAATTCTATAACCCTTAACTCCATCACCATACCCCACAAACACTCCTTTCTTGGCCTTTGGTTCCAGCTTCCCCTCATTCACATGATAGTAAACTGTGCTTCCAACACTCTTAGAACTGAGTAGTCAGCAGGCTTGCCTGACCACGTCTCAAATGGTGTCTTGAGATTGATCCATGTGTGAGGATTCCTGATGATTAAGTAGCATGATGTGGTTACAGCCTCTGCCCAAATCTCCTTGATAAACCAGCATTGGAGAGCATGCATCTTGCCATCTCCAGAAGAGTTTGATTCATCCTTTCAGCTACACCATTCTGCTGAGGTGTATCCCTGACTGTATGGTGTCTGGCAACACCCTCATCCTTGCATAATGTATCAAACTCTGACTAGCAGAATTCCAGACCATTATCTGTTTTAAGCCTTTTGATTTTCTTGCCTGTCTAATTTTTCCACTAGAGCCTTCCACTTCTTGAAACGGTTGAATGCCTCACTTTTGTGTTTCATCATCACCACCCAAGTCATTCTTGAATAGCCATCTATAGATGAAACAAATTATCTGTGACCACCCAATGATTCCACCTTTGATGGACCCCAGCAATCAGAATGGATATAATCAAGTGATGCATTTGTACTGTGCTTGCCTGCTAAGAATTTTCTTCTATGTAGCTTCCCAAACACACAGTGCTCACAAAAATCCAGATTCTTGACCTTATATCCTCCAAGAAAACCTGCTGAAGAAAGTACTTGCATTCCTCTTTCACCCATGTGACCAAGTCTCATGTGCCACAAATGAGTCTGCTTTGTGGTGATGAAGCTAATGAAGATGCCATCAATGCAGAGCGAGATCTGATGAGAGCCTTGTAATATATACAAGGTTCCCTTCTTGATACCTTTGAGGACCATAGCTGAATCTTTGTAGACATTCAGCTCTCCACCGTCTCCCTTGAAATTGAACCCCTTGCTATCCAGTAAACTAAGAGATACCAAATTCTTGGTCATCTGTGGAATATGTCTAACATCTTTCAGTGTGCAGAATCTACCATCCTATGTCCTCAACTTGACTGAGCCAATTCGTACTATCTTGCAGACCTTGCTGTTTGCCATAGAAATATGACCACCATCCATATGCTCATAAGTAGAAAACCACTCCCTGAATGGACAAATATGATAGGATGCTCCAGAATCTAAGATCCAAACATCAGCATGATGTGTTGAATCCCCAGCAACTAGAACCAGATCCTCATCAGAATGCTCAGCAGCCACAGCTGTTGTGCCGGAATTGCTCTCCTACAGCCTTTTCTTCTTTGGACAATTGGACTTCCAATGCCCCTGCTTTTTACAGTAATTACTGACATTTGTGGACTTAGGACCTTTGGAACTACCCTTCTTGGATTTCTTCTTCTGTCCATGCCCTTTCCCACTGCTGCTCAATACTAGTCCAACGACCTAATTATGCATCACTTTCTTGCGCTTGTGTCTCACTCCTGGCATGTAAGACTGCCCTTACATCCTCTAAAGCCACTGTTTTTTTTCCCAACTATGAAGGACTGCACAATGTTTTCATATGAACTTGGTAGTGACACCAACAAGATTAGGGTTGCATCTTCATCATCAATTTTAATATCAATATTCCTGAGATCAAGTAATAATGTATTCAGCTGATCCAGATATTCCCTCAGCAGGCCTCCTTCATGCATCCTCAGACTAAACAGTCTCTACTTCAGCAACAACTTGTTGGTTAATGACTTATGTACAGGCTTCAAGCTTTGCCCACAACTTGGCAGCTATGTCTTCCTCAGCAATTTCAGTGATAACATCATCAGATAAGCACAACATGATGGTTGAATGTGCTTTCTCTTCCAGACTGGCAGAATCTGCTGAACTGGCATCTCCTTTACCAGATAAAGGAGTCCATAATCCTTGTTGTTTTAACAAGGCCTGCATGTTGATTTGCCACAGACTAAAATTGTTTCTTCCTGTAAATTATTTGTCGATTTTTACGTTAACTGCAGACATCTTTCTTGCCAAAGATCACAACTTTTATCACGGATTCCTAGCACCGATGAAGGTCTTGGTGAAGATAAAGGTTGTCCGTATAGATGATTATCTCAGAACCTGCGCTCTGATACCAGTTTGTTATAATAGGATAGAGAGAATCCAGATGTAATAAGATAAACACAGAAGCATCTAACATAAACAATCAAACTGAGGAACAGAAACAAGAAGAATACAGGATTTAACGTGGTTTCCGGCGTTGTGCCGACTACTCCACGGACATAAAAGAGTTATTTTATTATGCACTAAATTTCAGACAGATTACACATTTTACAATGTTCAATACAGTTGGTATTTATAGGCACAGATCGCTAAACCCTAACCGCCAAGAATCTTTGTCGGATTGCCATAAATGCCCCAGATGTTGGATCACTCTGTTGATCCAACTCAGCTGATCATTGCCCAGATGTAGAACTCAGCTGTATCCAAAACACTCAGCTGACCTCCAGCAGACTGATCTCCAACAGACTGCTGACACCAGAAGAAAGCTCAGCAGACTTCTCAGCTAACTTTCACAGACTTTGATAAACTTCTTCAGCAGACCATCACTCTACCGACAGGATTAGTTTCTGGGATGTAGCTTTTAAGTCACTTTCTTTGACACGACTGCAAAGCGTATGTCATTTTCCCCTTAATAAATTTTCTCTCAAATAAAGAAATAAATAAATAACTTCTTAGGAGGTACCAGCAGCAAGCGTAGTCTAGTGCCTTGAGTTGCCACTGAGAAAAATTATGGTGCATCGGTGATTTGACGGGTTATACCAAGTGGAGGGATGAGATGCATCCAACTCATCCACTTTCACACAGTAGATGTGTGTAGGTGTGAAGTGGATGTATCACATCCATCCACTTGATATAACTCTCCAATAACTGTTGTGCAATAACTCTTCTCGTTGCCACTTGCCACCAACTCTGCTAATTCTTCACAATAATTTAACTTTTCCCGCACAACCTACCACGTTGATTTTCAACGGATCAGTTAAAAAACCCCAGTCTACATGCATTCCTTCGCCTAAATTTGTTGACTTTTAGCAAGTATAGACAGATCAAGAACCCGATACTTCTCAATCCAAGAACTTGCTGTTCAATTTTCCTACATTTTATTGTTTTTGCTTGACGATCCAGATGAATAAAGTGGAAATTTTGTAGATTCTCTTACTTAATTAACAATGGCTTGGAGCGATCCGTTCAAGCAAATGGCGAATTCCAAGCCAATGTTTATGACGATGTATGCAACTGTGATTGTTGGAGCAGCTGTGACTTGTGTATACGTCTTCGTTGGTGTTTACAGCAATTCTTCTTCTTTATCTACTTTGAATTGGCTCACTTCAGGTTTTTTTTTTTTTTTGTTTACAGAGGATCACAAGTAACAAAATTTTATGTAGTTAACTAAGATTGTTGTTAAAAAAATTTCCTTCAGAAAAACTTGTTTCCTGTTTAGTGTTTGGTATGTTAACATTTTTAATGCATGTTGTGCTTTTTCTTGTTACCCTTTTGACTGAAGTAAAGGGGAAGAGATTTCACTTTTTTTTGTTCTTAAGTGATTATTGTCTGCTCGTGGAATAAAAGAAAGAAACTTTATATGCATTGCATTTTGACTTTCTTTTTTCTTTGGTAGGAATTTGGAAGTTTACAGTTTTTTTTTTCTTCTTCTTTCCATTTCTTATGACTGTGATCAGTTGTATACTCCAGAATTTCTTGTCTATTTACTATATTATTTGATTGAGTGAGACTGTGGACTTCTTTTCGAGTTCACCTAATAACTTCCGTGCTCCGGATGGTGTCTAACATAATGTTTGAAGTAGCTTAGTTCTGTTGATATTTATTCCGCATTTGGAGAATCCCTTTTCACTTCTCCTACTATACTTTTGAATTAGTTGTTGTGTGGTACCTTTTGATGGCTACCCCTCCTGTGTTGTTTGAAGTTTTCAATTTCACAAGCTAGCATAATGTACTCAAATTACGCTTGAGCTAAGGCACTGACAGTGGAAGGAAAGGAAAGAAATGTAGAGGATAATATATAAGGAATTTGGTTTTCTGAGAGTTGCCTTTTCACTTTTTTGTTTTCCATACATCAAATGATTTGAGTATGTAGATCAATTAGGCAAAACTGAATATTATATTAGAACATTCTCATTATTTCGGCATCATGTGTTGAACTTTGTAATGTTTCTCAAAGAATGAGATGTTGTGGCTGAGAATGTAACTCTGCATTTTATCTTTAGGACTCAATACGAACTTTTCGATGCCAAATCTACATTGTTTCAATAATGCTATTCTGAGCTTTCAATCTTAGACATCCTGTCCTTTTTCTGCGAACTTTTTTTATTTTTGTTTATCATATCATTGGTGACTTGATCTATATGCAGATTCTTTTGCACTAAATCAAGCATCCAATTCATCTCACTCGAGTGATGCAAGTGTTATGCCACTTCAATCTCATACCTCCCAAGTAAAAAGTAAATCACTCAAACCTGTTTGGGAGCTTCCGCCTCCTGGTTCTAAGATGCCAGACTTGAAGACGTTCCAATTGACCAAGGAGCTTTTTCAGCAGAGGGTGAAAGATAATGTTATTGTGGTCACGTTTGGCAACTATGCCTTCATGGATTTCATACTGACATGGGTTAAGCATTTGACTGATTTAGGCGTCGACAACCTTCTTGTAGGTAAGAAATAGTCCTCGTTGTATTTTGCAAGTGCAACTGTGCTGATGAACACTCTGTTAAACAGGTGCATTGGACACAAAATTGCTTGAGGCTCTTTACTGGAAAGGTGTGCCGGTATATGATATGGGGGCTCACATGAGCACAGCTGATGTTGGGTGGGGCTCGCCAACATTTCACAAAATGGGTCGTGAAAAGGTCATTTTGATAGATGCTGTCCTCCCTTTGGTTTTGAACTGCTGATGTGCGATACAGACATGGTCTGGTTGAAGGTAACATTATTTTGGTTGAGTATCATTTATCTTTCATCAAGGTGAAGTATGTCGGACCCATTTGCTTCTACTTACCAACAATTACTCTCTTATTCAAGTTCATTTGGATCTAAACTGTTAAGGGACTTGAACCCTTCAACTATGTATGGTTTTTTCTTTTGTGTGTGAACTACACAAGGTTAGTAGGGTGTAGTATGATTTCCATGTGAGTGCCGTATTGACAATTGCCTTTGAGCAAGTCTTGGCATTTTAAGATAATATGAGAGTCGGGGTTTAAGGGTGCACTCTGCATTTGCCTTATTCCGTCATGTTGCAGAAGCTACCTTTTGTCGTTGTTGTTGCTACTTTCCCAAGCCGTTCTCCCCTTTGGCCCTTGACATGGATCTTGCTTCATTTCTTATTGTCGGAGCAGGCACTTACACTATTAGGTTTCCGTTTAGGCATGTGACTGATGAGGTGAACTCTAATTGTAGAAGACCAGACACTCCTCCCTGAATGATTGTCTAGCATATGCATATGTTCTTGCATGCAGTATGTTTGTATCGGGTTAAACGTGAAATTAGCCGTCAACCTGAATTTTGTATGCACGGTGAGTATCCTTATGAGTGACTCACTTATTCCCAGTTAATTTGTGGAGATAGCCCCTTCTATTCTGAGACGAAGAAGTGAAATTTGAGATGATGAAAAGGCTTAGAGTGAGAAGAAAACATTTAGCTCCTTATAGCATTATCCTTCTCCCGATTGCTCACTAAAAATAGCACCCAAAATCAAAGGAGTGTAGACTATTCTCTTTTCTGTCCATACACTTATTTCCAAGTGTCATTACCTTTTCCTGTGTCTTTGTTTCATTTCATTGTGTTGGATCACTATAACATATTATCCTGCCAAAGTAGTTATCCTCATTCATTCCTTTACGATTTAAATATGCATCTACAATCATTTTAATATTTTCATATACCATACCTGATCTCTTATCCCTTAGCATGAATAAATAAACATACAAAAATTGAGAAATTCATCACCACTTGTTTTTCCTGAAACAGAACCCCTACCGTATCTTGCACGTTTTCCTGAAGCAGATATCTTGACCTCAACTGATTCAGTTGTACCAGCGGTTGCAGATGACAGTTTGGACGTGTGGGATAAAGGTAAACCTCTAATCAAAGGATTCTGATTTGTTTTGTGCTATTCAAGTTTACCAACTGCCAAGACTGTAAGCTGGGGATAGCTTTACCTAGTTGTGTCTATCCATGAAAATTCATTTTTGACCCACAGACAAAAATCTGGTACTTTGTTTACCGTTTATCGTCATTCTTGAAAGTAGCAAATATACCTGAGGCTTCATGCCATTGCTAGGGAATTAGTAAACAGAGTTTGAGTCTTTGAGATCTAAAGAACTTGATCCTAGGCATAACAGTCAGAATGGTCAAACTTTTTTTGCATGCAACATTTTGCTATTGACAACTGAGTACTCTTGCCGATGCTGCAAAAATCCATGTAAGATTTTTGAAATGGTCTGGATTGAACCAAGAAAAAAAAATCAAACTTCACTCTACAAACTATCTACAACAATTTTTTCCACTGCATGAATTTTGTTTAACAGATTTGTGTATACATTGGTGTCAGCTGAAAAGTTCATGTGTTGCCTGATGAGTGAATCAAAGGATGACACATTGCAGAAATAACTTTGAAGCTGTAAAAGACTTATAGTGGGGTTCGTATTAACATTATTAAGTTCAAGATAGATGTAGGTATGCCAGTTTGTCTTCATCCTAACAGTAGGTCGAAGTACCGAGGAAAATATCTAGTATGTTGTTTGGGGATGGTCAGGAATTTCATTCATCTTCTCGGGGATGTGGCTTTTTGCTTCAAAAACTTCCATCCGAGGATGTATATGCATTGTGCCGTTGGCAAGTTATGCTCTTCTCTTGTTAAGAGAAAAAAGGAAACTTGATGTCATATTGAAACAGTGTGAAGATCATAAACAATGGTCTATATAACTTTATAATTATTGTTCCTTTGTGTTTAATAGTCGGTGATTCCTACAATATTGGTATATTTCATTGGCGTCCAACAAGTTCTTCAAAAAAATTAGCAAAGGAGTGGAAAGAAATGCTGCTAGCTGATGATAAGATTTGGGATCAAAGTGGTTTCAATGAATTGGTCCGACGGAAGCTGGGACCTTCCGTTGACGAATACAGTGGGCTTGCTTATGCTTATGATGGAGACCTTAAGCTTGGGCTTCTTCCTGCAAGTATCTTTTGCAGTGGACACACTTATTTTGTGCAGGTGATAACCCCTGATTCTGTTCTGCATCCTTTTCTTTGTTTCTTTTGCTTGCTCAAGAAATGTGAGTATTTATTGCTGCTAGTATAACACCAATATGGTCTGTGTCTTGGTGTGTGCGCACATTTTACATATGTATTGATTAAGGTGTCGCAGTCTGGCCAAAGTTCATTAGTTCGAGTTGCGGAAACAACTTCGTACAAATATGAAGTAAGGTTGCGTAGGGTATGCCCTTATGGCCCGGCCTTCCCTGAACAGAAGAAAGGCACAAGCACACACTCTAGTTTTGGTTTTCCATAATAATTGAAATACACTTGCATAAGAATATGAAAATTTCTTCCTTTTTTTGTTCCTTTTATATTTTTTTTTTGTAAAGTCATGCTTTGTATCATATGCAAATGAGCTATTCCTCAAAAAAAAAAAAAAAAAAAGAGCTAGTAAAACTGCGACATAACTACCCGAAAAAGAATCATCGCACTTGACGGGTATTTAATTCACCATGTGGAAGTATATGTTGTAAGAGCGGAAGTTTAAGAAAGAAAGAATAAATTGATGTTTATTCCAGTTAAAAGAAAGCTTAATTATTACAAGAAGAGGCTGTGTTGTTTATATAATACAACACAGCCTTCAGAAAAAGCAAACAGGAAAAAACTAGCCGTTGGCTGACTTTATCTCAACGGCTAGTTGAGATTTTAGTCAAGATAAAGGACCCGATAGAAGACAAGACCCTTTGGAATAAATAAAACAAATTACAAACTTAATAAAACAAAGAAAAGGACTTGGGGAATATTAGAACAAATCATGATGATTAATTCTAACACTCCCCCTCAAGCTGGTAGATGTATATCAAGCATGCCCAGCTTGCCAATATCATCATGAAACACCTTCCCAGGCAGTCCCTTGGTGAATAAGTCTGCAACTTGATCCTTAGAGGACACAAACTCAGTAGTAATCAACCCACTTTCCAGTTTTTCTTTGATAAAATGCCTATCCACTTCAATATGCTTAGTTCTATCATGTTGAACTGGATTATGAGCAATGTCAATAGCTGAATTGTTGTCACTAATCAGTCTCATAGGTGACTGCCATATTATTCTTAAATCATTGAGAATAATTTTCAGCCACAATAATTCACATATCCCAATAGCCATGGATCTGAATTCAGCCTCAGCACTTGATCTTGCCACCACAGTTTGTTTTTTGCTTCTCCAAACCACAAGATTTCCTCCTAGGAAAATGCAGTGACCTGAAGTTGATCTCCTGTCTTCAATTGCTCCAGCATAATCAGAATCAGTATAACCCTTTATATCCAACTTATCCCCTTTTGTAAAGAATCCCCCTTGCCAGGACATCCCCTTGGTATTCAAGAATTCGTATCTTTGCTCTTTGATGACACACTTTGGTTTTTGCATGAATCATCGACCACATTGATTTGCAAAAAGCAATATACGGTCTAGTGTGTGCGGATATATGAGCTTGCCCACTAACCTTTGATAGGAAAACTTGTCTACATCTTCATCTTCAGGAGAGTCACTCAAGCCATGATTGTACTCAATAGGAGTTGAAGCAGGCTTGCACCCAAGTTTCCCAGTTTCTGTAAGGAGATCTAGGATGTACTTCTGTTGAGATATGAAGATACCTTGAGTAGAGTAGGCAAATTCAATCCCTAGAAAATACTTGAGTCTTCCCAGGTTTTTGATGTCAAATTCCCTTGCCATTCCTTTTTGAAGATTTTGATTGGCTTCTTGATCATCCCCTGTGACAATGATGTCATCCACATACACTAACAGAATAGATTTCTTCCCAGTTTTGCCTTGTTTCACAAACTTGGTGTGGTCACCTTGACTTGGTTTATACCCTTGTTCAAGCATGAATTTAGCAAATCTGCCAAACCATGCCCTAGGGGACTGTTTTAACCCATATAAGGCTTTATTTAGTCTGCAGACTTTTCCTTCAGGATTCTCAAATCCTGGTGGAACAGCCATATAAATGATCTCATTCAGGTTGCCTTGTAAGAAGGCATTCTTGACATCATATTGTTGCAAGTTCCATTGATTCACGACCAAGGATATGAGAATCTGATTTGTGTTCATTTTAACAACAGTGCAAATGTTTCAAAATAATCCACCCCATGAGTTTGGGTGTACCCTTTGGCCACAAGTCTAGCCTTATGTCTTTCTATAGTCCCATGGATCTATATTTAGTGGTAAATACCCATTCTGATATGATCTTTTCACCCTTGCCAGGCAAAGACACAAGATTCCAAGTTTTGTTCTTTTCCAATGCCTGTAGTTCTTCTTTCATGCATCAAAAATGGCCTCCTGCAGGTTCTTAGGTGTATCACCTTTATGAAGATTCATAAGAAACTTCTTATGATTATGAGAAAATTTCTTATAGGATAAGAAGGTTCTCATAGGATGCTTTGTGCATTCTCTCTTCCTCTTCCTCGAGTCTTTATAGGAAGATCATCATTAGTATTCTTTGGTGGTTTTTCGTGTCACTTTATTCTCGAATTATTTGTTCCATAATTTTCAATGGAGGGTTCTGATTCACTAGAAGTTTCCTCAGGATCATCACTTTCCTGAGGAAATCAGTACCCCTTTCGCATGGCACACTATGACAATCTTCATGAGGAGACCTAGAAGGGTTAAGCTTGCTGACCTTTTTCTTTCTAGTATACACAATAGGAGTCTTCTCCTTTTGTTGTGTATTGATTTCACTTTCAACATGCACAGATCCAGAATTTATTTCTGGTGGTATGTGATCTTGAGAGATGATATTCTCACTCAGATCACCAAGGAATTCAGTGTTAGTGTCCAACTCTTTGGTAACAGGCTCCCCTTGAATTTTGAAGTAGGGAGTTCCCTCATGGAAAGTTACATCCTTAGAGATGAGAACTTTCCTAGAAGGAGGGTGGTAACATTTGTAACCTTTTTGAGTATTTGAGTACCCTATGAACACACATTTTTGTGCCCTGGGTCCAATTTTCCTCTGTTTGGTTGGTGAATGTGTACAAACACTTCACAACCAAACACTTTTGAGGAAGACTTTCATGTTTAGGCATTACGGGAAACCACAGATACAAAGTTTCAATAGAGAGACTGTTTCCCAACACTTTAGTAGGAAGCCTATTTATCGGATGAGTGCTTTGTTAACACGACTTCTCCCCAATAGTTTTTAGGGATAGACATGTGAAACATGATAGCCCTGAGACATTTCCGATAGATGCTGTTGTTTTCTTTTCGGCTAGGCCATTCTCATTATGGAGTATGGATACATGAGGATTCATGTAATATCCTTTTTCCTCAAAGAAAGGATCCAGCAGCTGATTAAAGTATTCTCTACCATTGTCTGACCTCATCCTCTTGATCTTTGTGTCAAACTGGGTCAGAATTTGGTTGTAGAATCTGGGAAAGATACTTAGTAAGTCAGATTTTTGTTTCATAAGATAAATCCAAGTTACTCTAAGTACAATCATCAATAAAGGAAACAAACCAAAAGAACCATTTATATTAGAAATTGGAGCAGGCCCCAAACATCACTATGAATAATGGTGAAAGTGGTCTTTACATCTAATGTTTTGAACTGGAAAAGTGGTTCTTCTGTGTTTAGCCAGTTCACAAACATTACAACAAAGTTTATCACTATCACAGTTTTTGAACATATTAGGTAGCATCTGCTTTATTATACTAAAAGGTGGATGTCCTAATCTATAGTGATACATCCATAGCTTGTCTATGTTAGCTTTAGACAAAAAAACAGTAGCTTGGGCTTGCTCTTTCTCTTGATCTTCCCTGAAGTATAACCTCTCTTTAGCTTTAAGAACCCCAATCCTCTCATTCTTTACAAGATCCTGTATCAAGCAAATATTATGAGAAGGCAACTAAACAATTCAAGTTTTTGTTAATTTACGAATGGAGATCGATTAGTTGATAGGTCGGGGACATGTAACACATCCCTTAGGATAAGTTTATCACATAGTACATAGTCTTTATCCCGAGTCACTTGGATAGGAGATCCATCTGCAACAGAGATGGTTCTATTCTTATCACAAACTTTGTAAGAAGTCAGTTTATCACTAGAGAAGACCATATGGTCTGTTGCACCAGAATCAAGTACCCACTCTTTTGAACCTTCAGATTGTTTGTGTAAACTAGTCATACCTGAAAAAGCCAACGAGGTTGGTGAACTCTCGAGGGAGTCAATGAACTTCCTCAGTTTTTCAATTTCTGAAGGCCCAAGGTTGTGGTTTTGACTCTGGTTTACAGCCTTCTGGATATTCTCACTGGTGATTTGCTGATTCTCATTGCCACTAACATTGTTAGCACTCTTCTTGTTGGTGTTATCACTCCCTGGTTTCCCATGGAGTTTCCAACAGTGTTCTCTGGTGTGCCTGCTCTTTTTACAAAAGGAGCAAAACAAGGAATCTCTTTCCCCATTCTTGCTGTTATTCTTCTGATAAGTATTCTCATTCCTCTGAGAGCTTTCAACAGGAGATGTGTCAATCATGACACTTCTCCTACTTTCTTCTGCTCTAATAAGAGCTATGGTTGCATTTAAACTAGGGAGATCTCCCTTTCCCAGAATCTGAACTCTGACAGAGTCATATTCCATGTTAAGACCAGCCAAAAAGGCATAGATCCTATCTTTTTCAAATATCCTTTTCAGAATATTAGCATCCTCATTTGTTGTGCATCTTGATGCATTGGTAGTGGTCTAATTCTTGCCATGCAGACCTTGCATCGGACACGAATATTCGAGTGATGGATCTACTACCCTGCTTTTGAATTTGAAATCTTTGTTTTTACCTCATAAATTTGGGCTGCATCATTGACTTTTGAGTAAGTCTCCTTCACATGATCCCAGATTTCCTTTGCATTGGCCATGAACATGCATGTATCATTGATTTCAGGGATCATGGAGTTCCATAGCCAAGACATCACCATGGAGTCTTGCTCATCCCATACTGCAAACTTAGGATCTTCTTGAGCTGATCCTGTCCCATTAAGATGACTGAGCTTGCTCCTTCCTTTCAGAAAAGTTCGGACAAACTGGGACCATTTCAAGTAATTTTTTCCATTGAGTTTAAGAGCAGGCTGGATGTTTTGAAGATCACCATTATTGGTGGAAAGATGATCAGAAAGAGGAGCTGCTGCAGTAGTACTTGTAGCAGTTGATTCAGCAGCCATGAGGATTTAAAAAATTTCCCAGAAAATTAAATTTTGAACCAACGGCTCTCTAATACCATGTAAGAGCGGAAGCTTAAGAAAGATAGAAATAAATTGATGTTTATTCCAGTTAAAAGAAAGCTTAATTATTACAAGAAGAGGCTGTGTTGTTTATATAATACAACACAGCCTTCAGAAAAAGCAAACAGGAAAAAACTAGCCGTTGGCTGACTTTATCTCAACGGCTAGTTAAGATTTTAGTCAAGATAAAGGACCCGATAGAAGACAAGACCCTTTGGAATAAATAAAACAAATTACAAACTTAATAAAACAAAGAAAAGGACTTAAGGAATATTAGAACAAATCATGATGATTAATTCTAACATATGTCACTGTTAGTCTATGCAACTTTTGAATCTTCTCATTCCTTTTACTACCATATTGGTACTAATATTGAGAGGGCCACATCCCTCACCTTAAGTCTATTGGTTAATGTCCAGCTGCTGTATGAACTGAGAAAAAAATCAGTATACTAAAGGAGGCATTACACAAATCAAATTCAAAAGGGGAATCCATTTTTCAGATGTGGCTTGGTAAAAGAGAACGAGGTCAACTGAGAAATACTCTTCTTGGCGAAGAGAATGGGATTTTAGAGATGTCTAGGCCTCTTCCTTAGATTATCGTGAATAATTTCAAGTTAATTGGGGGATTTTGGTTTTTAGCTTTCTTAAGGTTATTATCAGGTGTGAGATTTCATTAACCTTCTGTTGCTTTCATAGGCAATTTACCAACAACTGGGACTTCAGCCTTATGCTGTACATACAACCTTCCAGTATGCTGGTACTGAAGGAAAACGGCATCGACTACGAAGGAATGTTTTTATTGATCCACGGAGTACTATGATTCTCCAGGTTCGTGTTATCCTTCCTATTTTCACTTATCCGTGCACAACATGAAGTAAAAAAGCCATTGTATGATGTGTTTAACAACTATGCCAAAAATATGATATCGTATGTGGCATTACCCATAGGGCTAGCTAATATTGTTGTATTTGGTTAAACAGCTCCTGGGTACAGTGGAATTTGAGATTATGTTGCAACTATGGGTGTTACCTTTCCTTTCATATCGGCAATGGGTTAGTATGTTCAATCTAGTTTAGTCTTTAGTGTCTGTTGGCCTATCCTTTCAGCAACCTATAATTGATTGCCCTGTAGAAGGTTCATTAGGACGGAAACCTCAGGTCATGTAGAAGATTCAGGTTTTATGTGAAGTTAAGAACTAGTTCAACAGGAACAAAAATTGTGATCCTGGATCTGAAAACTTTATTTCTAAAAACTTTACTAACTGTTCTAGATTAATTAAGGCAGCATATCTGTACTTCCCTGATCTTTTTCAGGAGGATTTCTGACATTTAAACCCTCAATACCGAAGAGCTTGTTGCTGGATGGGGAACACAATATCGAAACACACTTTGCTCTTGTTAACTACCAAGTAGGTATAGAGTATAGATTAAGGTTGTGTCGTTGATTTGTCTTGTCGTATTCAACCAGCATGTAATATCTATGGATATGTCTATTCAGATAAAACAGATCAGGAATGCTCTTGCTGTTGCTTCGGTGTTGAACCGTACACTTGTAAGTGATTCTATAATTTATCTTGACTAACTGTAATATTATGAACTTCATCTTAATATTGTCTTTGTTCTCGTTTGTGATTTAGGTAATGCCTCCGCTATGGTGCAGGTTGGATAGATTATGGTTTGGTCATCCTGGAATTTTGGATGGTAGTATGACCAGGCAGCCTTTTCTCTGTCCGTTGGATCATGTCTTAGAGGTACTAGCCATACAAATAATGAAGGACTTTAGAATTCCAAAAGTTTCTGTTTTGCCTAAAAAAATAGAACAAAGCCTTAACACATGTTTGTTAGAAATGATATATGCACAACTCTACAAGATCAACTGTCATTTACAACCGTTGATCAACTAGTGGGTTCCACTGACCAACGGTTGTAGATGATGGTTGTGTCAAAGTTATGTCTTTGGAAAAACCTTAGAATACAACCGTTGTACCATAAGATCTCTCGCGTCTCTGAAGTTGTGCCATGTATCATTTTCGGTGTATGATGTAGTAAACTTCTTTTCACAACCGTCTTTTGATTGCTTTTGTTCGACTAATGAATGACAATACCGCAGGTTCACGTGATGTTGAAGGATCTTCCAATGGATGAGTTCGGACCACCAATAGGAATTAGGGAGTATTCTCTATTCGACAATCCATCCATGCCACAAAAGGTAAGTTTTATCTATCTGTCCAAAAAATACCAGCAGGCGTTTCTCACATCATTCCTCTTTAAAACAACATTTGGAGAATTCACTGATTTCAGGTAAAAGAATCATGGCTCGATGTACGACTTTGTGAAGAAGGATCACAAGGTTGCCAAGTTTCTAATACTACAAGTTCCAGTGGAGTTGTCAACTTTCCAAAGCACAGTAATGAGGAAGTGGTAATTATTAATCTAACTTTTACAATAATTTTATTCATAGGCGCATGGTTTCTCCCTTAAGCTGCAATAATTTATACGAATTTCCGTTGTGGAAGCAGTATAAGAGCATATTCTCAACATTCAAGGATGTTAAAGTCATTCAGTTCTTATCAATGCAAGACGCTTTCTCTGGCTTCATTGACAAGGCAATCTCTCGCTCTCTGCCTCTTCCTGCTCGTTTACTCTTTAGAGTTCGTATTATTCATTTTTTAAACAGTTTGTTTAAATATGTGTCATCTATATGTACAATAGGCTACGGAGGAGAAGTTCAGGAATCGAGTGAAGCGATACACAGGTATATGGTGTTGTTTGGAAGATCACACACCAGGACACATATACTACGATATATATTGGGATGAAAAACCTGATTGGAAACCAAAGCCGCCTCAAACTCCCCAAGAGGATCATCCTCCCTTGTAATGCATGCATACACACACACACACTCCATCGACATGGTACAACTCTTGTGGCCTAAATATCTTTCCCGTGTTGTGAACCCTTTTGATTACTCTGTAACATAACAATCAGTATCCAGTGGAGTTTATAGAACAGGACATCAAATATATACATCGAATTATACGGTAGGTACACCAGAGATTTTAGTTGATGACTTTTCCTACTCACGTTACATAGGATTATTATTACTAAGTTGAAAGCACCCTATCTTTTAATAAGATAGCGGCTATTTATCCTGACCTCAGTGATTTTGGTATGAATTGTTCAGCAATTTGAATTTCTGAGTTTTCTTTTTTTTTTTCTTCTTTTTTTTTTTTTTCCAAATGCAGAATTTATGATTTAAGTTATTGTTGCTAGACGTCGTTTGGGTCCTTTAATGGAAATTAACGATGCTAATATGTGTAATGAAACAGGGGTGTTGAACATTTTGTAAAACCGATCAAACCAAAGTGTTGCATACCAAATCGTTTAGATGGATTTCAAAGCTATGGAAACCTGGCCCGACCATAAGATAAACTGACAAACCGAATAGAACTAAACCGAAGAAATGCAAGCCAAAGCTAAACCAAACCAAATAAATGCAAGCCCAACCAATGAAGCCGAATTTTAAATGGTAGTTTGGTTTCAGGTTTTTCAAACCAAAATGTTTGGTTTAATTTTGAAATTCCTTGAAAACAAACCAATTTGATTTAGCGAATGGACTATCAAATTATGACGTATATAATAATCAAACACACAAATCTATACAATAGATCAATGATGCATCTTCCCAACCAAACGATATCACAGAAAAGAGAAATAAATCATACCAAAACAATTAGTTCTCAAACCAAAACACTTTCTGGTGATTTTCGAAATCGGCTCCACAAACTACTTAATTATTACAATAATAAGGACCTCAAAATCCGAGATGACGGATTGTGAGAAAACTACCACTTTTAAATTGCAAAACCACCACACCAAAATTCACTCACAGGTGTCAAATGCAATCGAAATTACAACAGCATCAATGAATATCTGTAGAAAACTTTGACAAATAAAAAAAACTCTATAGACCCCCGACTCGGGCGTCCGGTAAATTAAAGGCTCCTTGTTTGATAAATAACACAGGAAGATATGCAATGTGCAGCAGCAAAATGGTCTTCAAGATTTAAGATAACTTGGTAGATGTCAAACCGTCAAATAAAATTACCCACTTTTTGAATACAATGAGTATTGAGTAACCATATCGAGACTCTTGCAACACAAATATGCAGCAATCACGCTGTTTGACCATAACAGTCGTGACTAACACGAAAAAAAATGCCCTCTTCAGCAGCCTACAGAAAAATTGGAGGCATTGGTAAGATTCTGGATATTATATGGATATAAACCCAACCTTGAAAGAAACAATCATAACCTTATCCATTGACTCAATCATCAAGGTAGTAATAGGATCCAGCATTCTTTTGCTCCGTGTCTTTCGTCGAGTTAAGTTTGTTGATTCTTGGGCGGAAATTGGTTGGATCACGTCTAAATGTAATGTCCAGATGCTGCACATTCATACAATGCACAATTGAAAGATTAGGTTTTTTTTTTTTTTTTACAAAGATGCAAAACAATCCATTCAATTTTCAAGCTTTTTAATAAAGAGGAAACAAGACAAAGGAATGAAGGTCTTACAGATAAGAACAAGTTCATTCCGGTCAACAATGATTGAGGTGCATTTGCTGTACAATCAATTGAAGGTTGCCCCTCGTATACGATGACCCGATCTGCAAGGTATGTTGCCATTATGAAGTCATGCTCAACAACAAAGGCTGTCTTCTTTGCATGAAGTATAAATCTCTTGATGACTTTCGAGGCAACTATACGTTGCTCTGAATCGAGGTATGCACTTGGTTCATCAATCAGATATATATCAGCAGGCTGCATAAACAAACAAACAAACAGACAAAGAATCAAGTAATGCATCAAACATTATGAATGCATGTGATGCAATTCGGTTAGATCAAAACATAATTAGCCTGAAGTTCTACCTTTCCAAGGCATAGAGTCAGAGCAACCCTTTGTAACTCTCCACCAGAGAGGTTCACAACTTCTTGATCCATTAATTGCTCTATCTGGAGAGGCCTCATGACATCTGATACAAACTGCGGATGCATATATGAATCACGTATTTTTTGATGCAAGAGATGCCTCACATTATGCGGGAATTTTGGGCTGATTTTCTGTGGTTTATAAGAAACATTGAACTCAGGAATCTCCGCTTCAGATCCCTCAATGGTATCAGGTTTTAGTAAACCAGCCTGCAAAGATAACAGAAAATACAGCAAGAACCATTTACAATCAAAAAGACAGTTTTGAGTATAGAAAAATGTCAGACAACAACGTACCAACATGCGAATGAATGTTGTCTTTCCGGTCCCATTTTCTCCAAGCATGACAACAATTTGAGAATCTGTGAATTCACCCTCAAGCACCTTAAGCTTGAAATTACCCTGGGTTTTACTCATTGTTGGATATTTATAGCGTGCATATGTTTCAGCTTCCTCGGCGGTTTCTTGTGGTGTCTCAGCCACCTAGTGTGAACATAAACCAAGTCAATGTGGCGGCATCAACATCAGTAGCCTGGTGAGTAAAACAATATATACCTTAAACGTAAGTGATTCATCGCGAAATCGTAGATTTTCTGTGGGCACAAATCCAGCCAAAAATATGTTGATGCCTTCTCGAACAGAAAATGGGAGTGTGACAACGCCATATGCACCCGGCTTCCCATATAGACAACAGATGAAGTCCGATAAATAATCCAGAACACTCAGATCATGCTCCACGACAATTACGTAGCTGAACATGATAAAATTCAAATTGTTACTAGCGTGTTCATGCTAACTTTAAATGCTGAACATAAAACATTGATTACAAGAAGGCGAGATATTACCTATTAGGACGTAGCAAGGAGCGGATGACTTGCGCAGCTTTCAGTCTTTGTCTTACATCAAGATAACTTGAGGGCTCATCAAACATATAAATTTCTGCATTTTGTATGCAAACCACAGCTATTGCAAAACGCTGGAGCTCTCCACCAGATAAATCACCTACATTACGCTCCAAAACCTGATTGAGCTCAAGATCAACACAAAGTATTTCTTTTACACCCCTCTCGTCTTTTTGGTCAAGCACTTCACCAACATTTCCTTGAACTGCCTTTGGTATATGGTCAACATACTGCGGCTTGATAATTGCCTTCAAGAAAAAAATGATGTCAAAACAAATAAGCTAGGAAAGGGGGGAAGTGGTGGGTGGGGGGGATTGATTTGCCCTAAATACATACTATCTAACTCTTATATTGTAGAGAACTAGGGGAAAGAATAAGTTAAGTCGCTGCTATAACAGTGTATGCACTGGAATTCAAGTGCTTTAGTGTCCAGTATGAGGGACAGGATGAGTTAAGTAATGGCTTATACAACAATTTCTTGATGACTTGATTTAAGAGCATTCAACATCATACAAATGTATATAATTGAGATCAAACATGTTTGGTCAGAACATACAAATGAAATTTCCTTCAATTCAACAAATTCTATTCTGAATTTATGAGCAGAGGACTAATCAAGATATGAGAGAAGCATCAAACATATGATAGCACCCATCATGAAAAAAAACAACCTTCAAATTATCTTCCAGAATACGAGTGAAGTAGTTCTGGAGTTCAGATCCACGGAAGTAGGTTAATATCTCTTGCCAATCAGGAGGATTCTGCCAAAAGAACATGTTTAGAGAAATTATAAACGGTAGAAAAGACAATAGTCAACAGATATGATTCTTCAGGTACATACATTAAAACGTCCCAAATTAGGTTTAAGTTTTCCAGCTAAAACTTTGAGGGCCGTTGATTTTCCGATACCATTTGTTCCAACCAGACCAAGAACCTGTCCTGGTCTAGGGACCGGTAACCTGCAATAAGAATTTGTGAGTCATATTTTTAATCGACGAACATTGTACCAATCTGACTGTTGACTTGCCAGCCATAGAAAATATTCTGTAATTTTAAGCTACATATATCAAGTACTCATTACGAGAAAATGCATTTAAAAATGGTAATCATAAAAAGCAAGGGATAATGAACATTAGAAAACTCTCAAAAACCATTGCCCGCTGAAAGTTGAAAAAAGAAAACAAGAAACGAGTGAGAAATAAAGAAACAGTAATAGGTGTTAATTCTAGTCGGGTCCTAATGTCGAGGCCACAGGAACAGCAGATATGCTTCATTAACGGGCAAGCATCTTGCAAAAAGCATAACTGAACTGAAGTTAATTTCAACTGAAGGAAAGACTACCTTAAAGGCGCTCACTGCTAAAAAAGTCAGACTACAAAAATATGCTACCATATACATGCATGGAAACTGACCTGTGCAATTTGAAGGTGTTTGGACCATAACGATGGGTTGTGTCCTTATTCAAGTCCTTTGGCAGATTGATAATCTGAATTGCTTCAAATGGACATTTCTGAAATGAAAAGAGGGAGACCAGCATACATTCCATCAGGATTCAGTTATAACAAATAGCAAGCATTAAGTACTGATGATGAACTAGTAGAGCCTTAGACAAACCTTAACACAAATACCACAACCAATGCACAATTCTTCTGAGATGAATGCGATCTTAGCAGCAGCGGAAACCTCTATACAAAGTTTCCCTGCAATAAGCCATACAATCATAGAATTCAACCCTTCTTGCACTCGAAAGTACAATTGAAACAACATAAAAGAGCAACCCAAAAAAAGAAAAAACAGACATTTCACAATAAAAGAAACAAAACACCTCATATACTAACATATGGTTAAAAAAAAAGGAGGGAAGTTACTCATTGCAATTGTCCACCTTTACAACCACATATCCTCGTATACTAATATGTCCCAAAACCTTGTCACAAAAGCCTCCATGGGAATTCAAGAATAGTAGGACATCTTAGCTCAGGGAGAATGCCAGGCATGATAGCTGACTTGGTTCCGCACCTCACGTAGGTATCCAGTCTTGTCAAAAAGACATTAACAGAGAAAAAAGAAGAAAACACATGAGGAAACCTAATGGTGGTAGATGTCTATGGCACTCCCTCCTCACAAGGAAACCAATGAAACTATAGTTTACTACTCCCTCCAGTTTTTATCATCATCTAAGGTAATGACCCATGGATTAAGGAAATCATCGGAGGTTAGATAAAAGACTGAACTAGACTTGATGAAAATTGCTTAATTGTGTAAAAGTAATTTTAAAAGTAATTTCAAACAAAGAGTGGCTTAGTGATCAACAGTGGTTAGTTGAATCAAGAAATTGAAAAGACTGTGTTGAAAAAAAATGCCATTAAGAAGTTTTTATTTACTGAAGTGACTGATATTTAGAAACAAAATCAATTTTCTAAACCGAAAGAGAAAATAGGAGAGGGGTCAAAAAAACAATCTACATTCCGAATACCAAGTACCCTGTCACATAGATAACTACTGGTATGCTAGAATATCTCACCAATTCCCCACCTTCAAAACTACATGACAATTATTCAAAAGGACAACCAACATTCCTATCTAAAAAACCACAGAACAGGAGACAAAAATTTGGGGAACAAAACACTACAAGTTCGCAATTTCCTCCTTCTTTTGGAGTAGGGACTAACTACTGCTGCAAATTGCAGTTCATACTTCCCCAACAGCACACAAAATCCTATAGAAGGAAGAGTTTGAGTCCAGTCCAACTACTGGCAGCTCATGCTATCCTTATGACATCTTTTCAGGAAAAAATTTAAGCCTTCAACCTTCCCAAGATACATGTAAAAAAAGATTCTGATTACAATTTTCAATAAACTAAAAATCTAAAATATCCTTTCAGTTTGAAGAGGATCAAACACAAAAGCACAAAGCAATTCTCACAATCCAAAGCGGGATATTCTAGAATTTACCTATCAGTATACGTCAATCGCAGCATAAATTTCAAATACTAAAACCAATACAACCAGTATTTCCAGAAAAGAACACAATCACAAGTTTGCCAAATCGTCAGCCATATCAAAAGGCAAAAAGTACCAGTCTTGACAACAGGGCAGCTCTTTTGCACTCCTGACGACACTTCTTAGGCTTACACCTGTCAGAGCTCACAATAGCTATACGCGTCAACCTCTGATCCGACATCCCTCTCTATCCCTGCTCTCCAAAGCTGCGGGCAAGACATACAAAAACAAATTGTGAAATTAAACAATAAGCCCTTGTATTTCTACAACTTTTTTCTACTGCTCAAACCAATGACTTCTCATCATACGACAATTCTTCACCGTGTTAATGATGCTTCACCACTTCACACCCTCACCCCCACCCCCACCAATGAAAATAGACACTGCTCGAATTTGCTGCTAAATATATATAAATCACAAGGAAAAACAACAGAACAGACAGATTTGAAGATTAAGAACGTTAGGCTGATGTAATTCAGAATACTGTAGACTATTGCAATCAGATTGTAATTTCACATGTTCCCAATATCATTATCATCATTGTCATCATAATCGTAATTACATTGGTAAGCATGCACTAACATCACCTAGCCAAAAATTCCTACATGTATAATCTATAACTTACCCGTGGAGTGCAATCCCTGATACAAGCAAGCGTGCACTAAATTAACAAAACAGACGGAGAATAAAAAGGATTTAAAAAAAAGAAGGAAGGGATGAAAAACGGATTTGCCTTGGGAGAAGATGGAATCCGGCGGGTAGAGGGTAAAAGGCGTGTGGCGGTAGTGGATAACAGTGGCCGTTCAGCACACGCAGTGTTGTCCCTTCTTTTTTTTAGGCCCCAGCTCTAGGGTTCTCTTGCCGAAGAACAGATTTATTTATTTTTTTTAAAGTTGCCGAAGAACAGATGATAATCGGAAAATATAATAAATTCCGAAAAATAATTATTGGTTTTCAAAAAAAAATTATATTCTATTTAATAGTACTAGTATGTAATATGTCTAAACTAGTAAGAAACTCGTACGATGCATGGAAAACGTTAAATTTAAAAAATTGATCTATGTATGTAGAAATTTATAGATATTATAGTAATTTAAGAGCTATTTAAGTGAAACTAAAATATAAAAAAAATTGCATGAATGAAATATTTACAATGATATATATGTATATAGAAATTTGTAGATTATGTTATAATTGAAGAGCTATGTAAGTGAAACAAAAATAACCAAAAAAAAAAGATGACATGAATGAAATATTTATAATGAAATATAAAAGTGTAGACATCTATCATAGTTATGAGAATGAAAAGTAACGTAGGTTCACTTAAAAGCGAACGTGAGATTGCACAACAACCATCTCAATAAAGTTTACTTAACACCTATAATAAAAAAGTAAAAGAAAATATGTGAGCATGTGAAAGAAAAATGAGAAAAAAATTCAAAAATCTATATTTAAAGGAGATTAAGCGTCTTACGGCGAGGTGTTGTTTTGTTCACGTTACGTTTGAAAGCGCAGTGCGTCGATCAAACCAATTCACTTTCAAAACATAAGCAACTCTTAGTGTTGTTGTAAGCTGTGGCATTGAAGGGCGTGTACAATGAGCGTGTATCGTGCTCCTTCATGAACGTTTCAAATGATCCTCGAAAGTGCGATGACCATCTCCTGTAAATGTGTAAAATTTAATAATATGAAAGTCCAAAAATGATTATTGAAAATAGGTGTTAAAATAAAAAGTGAGAGAAAAGTACCAATGTCAACATATTCTCGTAAAGGCGGCGGGGGCGAAGCACAAAGTCGGCATTTCCGTCGAGCAAGCGAAGAAGGTAGTGTTCGCGAATTGGTCCATAATATCAACACTAAACACGATTAGCTAAAAAAAAGTGAACACGTTAGGAGAGAACAATGAATGTGAGATGGTATGGAGTATAATAATGTGTATGTACCGCACGATGGGAGTCACTTGCTTATTGCAAGTATAGCAATAAATGTAGCCATCAACATCAATCACATCGTTCTTACAATACGTGCATGCCTCGTAAAACATGTCATTTCTGTGAATATGCTTGATTGTAGCTACACAATGGAAATGTTTGACCTGCAATAACATGAATTTTCTTTTAAGTATGAATAGCATTAATGAATATATAAATATAGAAATAAAGTCATAAAACGTAAAAGTATACATTTGGGACAAACTTAAGGTCGGCTATTCTAGTAGGCTTTGAATTAGCAATCATAAGTTTGATGTTGGTTTTTGTGGTGAGTCGCGTATCCATCTCACCATAATTTGGGCACATGCATTGGATTTGTACCTGTAATGTTGTTTAACATTGAGAATTTTATATTATAAATGAGATTATTTACAAAGAACAATAATAAATACAGAATTACCCACATACCATGTACGGACGGTCTCGCATAAGTTCCATTCAGAATTAACATATAATGTAGTAAACGGTGTTGTGGACAATGTTGTCCCTATACAATATAAATAAAGGATACTGGTTACCAAAGTTGTTAAGAAGATAAATAACCGAAACATAACAGGCATACCCTCGTAGTCTTTTATTGAGACAACACATGCCAGTAACGTTCGGTTGGCCTCAATATTGCTTGATAAAATGTCCCCATCCGGAGTCTGAATCGGAAGGTGGTGAATTAACTATATGCAAGATACAAATAAAAAAACAAATTAGGCGAAAAATATTAATATAGATATTTGCAATAAGTAAAATTTCAATAAGCAACTAAGCATGAAGAAAAATGTGCAATAAAGGGAATATATTTCACAATGTATGTGCAACATCCTCATACTAAAGTCAAATAATTAAGGGAACTTCATGTTTATAAACTACATAGGCACAAATAAGAATGTTTATTACAATCGATGGTTGAACTATATAAATACATACTAAACAAATTATTATGTAATATAATGCGATGGAATAGTAATATTTACAATCAACGGTTTAAATCTAAAACTTCACGATAAACAACATTTTGAGTATAATTAAAAGGTTCGTGATCTTTGTTTACTATTAACATCTTAAGGCCGGAAGGTGAAGTAACTTGGGAAATTTCCACGTATAGTTGTCCATGCGAGAAGACAGGGTTAGTTAGATAGACACCAACAGTCCTTAAAGTTTGACCCTGACTCTTATTTATTGTCATTGAATATGCAACTTTCAGTGGGAATTGCCGTCTTAGTAAAGGAAATGGAGTTTCAAGCTTAGACGGAGACAATGTGATGCGAGGAATCAGAACAACTGAACCCGCATTAGAACCGGTAAGTATTCGAGCTTGAAGTACTTTTTTGCCTAAGAGTAAAATTTGAAGACGCGTACCATTGCATAAGCCCTCTGAGTGGTTCAGATTACGTAAAATGATTAAAGGTGCTCCTACTTTAAGCTCTAAAGAGTGACTTGGTAGTCCTGGGAGATCCAAAGAGTTAAGGAATTCTGTTGGGTGTAAGTGATGTTGGTCATCTTGTTGTTCATCGTGTGAAATGGTGTCAGCACTCAAGTATGTACGACCAACTCCAGGAATGGTTGACAATATAATGGCATTAATCACATCCACATCAGTGTTTTTTGGTGTTAAAATTGCCCTATCACATAAGAATGACATATCACGGTAACATTGACAAAGATTGGGATACGTGAAGTCAATTATTTCACGTAAAGCTGCTTCTTCATTCTTAATTAGGAAATGATCTGGTAATTTAACCCAATTTGTTTCCACTAGATTCGTCAAAGATATAGCAGGAACGATCCCATCGCCAATTGACAAAATCCACTATGAAAAATCTGCATGACTGTTTCGTACAGATGCAGATAAATCACATGAGGAAAGACGCATGTTTGTAGTGAGATGTAAGACTGTACAATACTGCCATATGTATGAGCTTGTTATTGTCGCCAATTACGGTGGATTCCCGTGAACCGGTAGCCACGACATATAGTGTTTGACGGAAGACGCCACCAAGAACAAACAATTTACCACCAAAAGGTCGATTTGCATCATAATACGGTTCATTTTTAAGACATCAAGCATTATTATTTATCTTTTTGATTTATCTTTATCTTTCAAGAAATTGGGAAGGTGGATCGGGTGGAAGTGGTAGTGGGAGTGGATCATATGGACATGGAAGTGGAAGTGGGAGTGGATCATATGGACATGGAAATTCCTCTTACTTGCAACCTCCCATTGATTATATCCACAACAACCGTATCGGCAATTTCCAAGTCCATATGAATCACTCCCACTTCCACTTCCATGTCCATATGATCCACTCCCACTACCACTTCCACCCGATCCACCTCCCCAATTGCCACCTGATCCACCTCCCCAATTTCTCGAAAGATAAAGATAAATCAAAAAGATAAATAATAATTAGGTCATAGTGAAATTACCCAATTACTACTTTACCCTTTCAGAAAAGTCGGGATGTTACATTCCTCCCCTCTTATGAAGAGTTTCGTCCTCGAAACTTGAATGTAACCGAGAGGTACTTGAACTCTAGACTTGCAAAACGTCTCGTCTTTTAACTCTCATTTCGTCTTTACCATTGAGTGTTTCTTTTTTATTGAACCAAGTCTAGTTGTACGTCTTCTTCCTTGACTTTCTTTATCCACCACTCCAAAGTGCACTTGTTTCTTCTGCATACATGAAGATCTCTTCAATTACTACGAGGTCCATGCTTGCTTCCACATCAACATTGGTTAAGCATTAGTTCATCACTGGCACAAGAGGGACGTCTTTAGAAACACTTTATCTTCAACTTCAAACTCTAACAGTCTTCTTCTTCCATCTTCCCAACTATTTTACCTGTCTTGATCCATCTCGAGGTTGCGACGATCCACTTCATTCTTATCGTTGGCTTGCTGTACCAACTCTAGTCTCGTAATCTGTCATCGCTCCACTTCATCCCAGAAACTGGCGTTCTTCGCTTTCTTCCTCAAACCTTACACATTTGGAAAGCGAAGACGATTCTGATGCTGAATGTTGCATCTTCATCTATCTCGTGACCACTGGCTGGTTCGGTTATAGCCACTCACTTGTAACCGAGAACAACTGGACCTTCGTCTTGCTTCTTCACTATCTCCTCAACTGCCTCGACTCCTGCAATAAACGGTACAACACACTTTACTTGCTTCTGCTGACCCAAGTTCTGAGTGCTTGAGCTTCCCAACTGATCCACACTTGCCAAACTTGACTTTTTTTTTATCTCAACCTCTATTACTGCAACAAAGGTTTGCTGAAGAACTGCAAGGATTCCGGCTTTAGGGTTTCTGAAACTTCTCGGGAATGAAAGATGCAGATTTTTTTCCAATATTTCTCTCTGAAGGTTTGATCAAATCCTCATGCCAATCTTGGAAAAATAAATAAAGTTGAAAAGTAACCAGTTGAGTACCAGGGGCATGTCAACTTGGTAAGTTTAAGAAGAGGCAATAAGTTCGCAAAACGAGGGAGTTCACAGGGGTTACCAACAAAACATGAAGATTTTGGGTTGTTGGAAGTAAGAAATTTGTCCAAGATCGAGGGATGAGCGTGGTACCATAAAAAGGAAAACAAAAGGATTATCTTGAAGATGGAATTCATTTATGAAAGTGGAATTTCACGAGTTACGGTGGTCTGCAAAGGAACTCAGACCGTTTGAAAGGAGGATAATGTGCTTTTAGTTAAGCCCATGAAAAGAAGGGACGTTAAGGAAAACATTATACGTTGGGCTCAGAAATAGTTATATAAGGAGGAAAAGAATATTGGACTTGAGAACATCCGATAAGTGACCTTAATCGTAAATGATTCGATAGATGAAATGATTGTTGGCGAATTAAGAAGGTTCTCAATTCGCGTAAATGTTGTAGGGAACCACCCAAATGAAGACAAATCAAGAGTGCAAGGTCGAGCACACGAAGACTAATAGTGAGAATTCAAGGAGAGGGTAAGGCGAGTGCATCAAAAGGTTTCTCAAAGTGAAATAAAACTTGTCATTTGTCAATGAGTGTCCAAGTGTGAATTAGTCAATGGGAGGTTAATGCTGGATATACAGAAACCCGAATCTGGATCCGATCCATAATTGGATCGTCAGATCTGATTCACAGCACCGATCGAGACGCTCGATCATGCACAACGGAAGTTACGAATAAATTTGCATGCGATTTTACCACGATTTGATTCATATAAATAATCAATACAACTATGAGAAGGTTGAAGATTTACCTAAACGGGGAGCAATAGAAAATCGACAGAGAGAGAAGCCGCAGTCTTTCGGATTGTATATCCTAGCGACGATTGGTGGACGTCGATCCTCGCTGCAGAACCTCCTCGAATATGCACAAGAAAACCCTAGGTTTTTCTTCTCTTAATGACTAGAACAAGAAACTAATTTTTTTCTCATTTTCTCCAAGTGTTGCGCAATTTGTGATGGTTTATTGTGCTAGGATGAACTCTCTTTATATAGGAAAATAACTAGTCAAGAGAGTTATCATTTTCACACCACAATTACCTATTCTCATAAGAAAAAGATATTTTTGCCATAAAAATAAGAGATAATTCGAAAAAAAATCAATCTCTTAATTTATCCATTAATTATTTAACAAATAAACAATTAATTACACATGTGACTTATCACATTTGGGGTGCCACTTTATCATTAATTTAATAGAAAATGTCTTTCCTATTTTACATATTATTTGCCAAATAAATAATATTGCATATTCATTAAATAGACCAACTATTTAATTTATTCTCGAGGTTCCATAAAACGAGAAAACACTCGTGTGTTAGGAGCCAAACCGGGGACCATGGACCTATAACCAGTGGCTACAATAAATTGAATAAAATATTCATACTACATAATATTTCTACTCAACTTATTAATTTCGGAATTACGCCACCATAAATCTGAAACTGAACTCTATCGATTATAGATATAACTTATTCTCAAAACGTCGAGTCGAGTCGATAAGTGTCCATTGATATAATCATTACATATAAACTAACCCTCCATAGACTATCCGTAATGAAGCGGGATTATTTCCGCAAACCTTCTTCAATACATCTTATCCTTATTTACCATTAACCCACTAGTGATCAATTAGTTCATAACCAATACGAACTCCGGGATCGATCGGTTTTAGGATTAACAAATAAGGGGATTGTCTTTCTACTTCCCGCGGGAAAGAATGGATTCCATATCTGTGAGACACACACTTCTCACTCATTCCAGAATAGTGCCAACGTGACAGTGATTCAGTCCACGCCTCTTAGCGATCCTTAACAACACATCAAACCCTATCTTGAAACAAGTAGGAGTATGCAATCACTTCAGGATTAAGGTTAATCCATGTATGATCATCTTGTGATTTAATAAGATTTCTCAATCACGGATTTATATGAGAAATGCAGATTAAATCGGTCCAGTCATATATGAGTACATCATATATAAATGCCCCACTTAGACAACCAATGTCGACAGTCCGGATAAGACTGTCATACCATAAAGTGTTCTGGGCGGGTTAATGGTGGTTTAATCAATAGACCCCATACTTTGATTAACTTCACCACGGACTAACATTTCAAGTGTATCACCATAAACTTAATCCTCATGTGTGACACACACTAAGTTATATGGCTACATATGATACGACTTGGGGTTTTCAGTAGTGTATTTCTTATAAGCACAAAGCAAATAATAAGATGAGAATAAATCTGCCATTTATTAATTATAAAAACAATTACATAAATTGTCTTTTGGGCGCTACTTCCAACAATCTCCCACTTTCCCGTAAGGACAAGCAACAATTGCCTTTCGGGCACTCTACATCTAACAATCTCCCATTTTCCCGTAAAGACAAGCAACAATTGTTTTTAGAGCGCCTCACCCTTATTCTATCTATCCACAACATACTCACACTTGCTCTAAAGCAGATGAGACATATCTCCCAATTTCATACCCGCCAAGCGCTTATCAGTGACATTAGATGCCACACGACTTGGTAAACTGATCAGCTAGGTTGTCGGCTCGAGGCGATCGTTTAGGACCGAAACGTCGCCTATTTGCAAGATCCGTCTGACCAGGTGGTATTTACTTTCAATATGCTTTTGACCTATTGTGACTGCGAAGATCATTTGCATGAGCTACCTCTCAACTGTTTTCACAGTGAAGTGATATCCACTGACTAAGACCTGCAATTACTCTCATATCAGCAAGGAACCTCTCAAGCCATACTGCCTCTCTAGCTGCTATGTATTCGACTAACAGAGTCAAAATTGGCAGTGCTAGATTGCTCCAGACTATAGCTCCATCACTATGAGTAAACACTGAGCCTGAGATCGATTCACGATCATCCTTAATCTGACAAAAATCAAAATCAGTGTAGTCAACAACACTCAGGTTTGCACCCGAATACACAAGCATATGATTCCTCGTTCTCTAAAGATACTTGAGGATGCACTATACTGCTATCAATACTCGAATCCAAGATTCGATTACAATTGATTTTTAATAACCTGACTTTCTCTATCCGAAAGAGAACTTATCCCATATTCTCTATATCCAAAGATTTGAGAGAATTATTCCGTGAGGGGTTGGGTAGGAAACCTCTGGTTGAATCAAGCATTCGAAAATGCATCATCATCTTAACAATAAGATGGATGGGATACGGCCAACAACTTGTTCTCATGAATTCGACCGAATCAATTTCTAAGAATATAGTCCACTTCTCTAATTCAGAGAATCTTTGGATTGTCAGTTTTTGACTTCAAACAACACACCCATGTTATTTCCAACTGTTGTAGTGTTATCTTTTATTTACACTAACGTTTACTACTTTAACCAATATTGATTCTCTGGTCTACAAAAGACTCATCAATATTCTAGTCAAGCCCACACATTTAAAACATGTGACTTTTAATGACCTAGAGGTTTCCTTTAATCCAACAATGGATATAAGCATAGGCAGTCAATATGCCATTTGCTTTAAGCTAAAACCATTCTCTTCTGAATGAGATCAGACTCCGTTGTTTGGCAAGAAAATATTTAGGGCATCACCCCTATTGAACTTTCTGCTTTCCAAGAAGTCAAGCAAGGCCAAGTGGCGAGAGAGTTTCAAGGCATCACCCCTGGTTAACTCTCTACTCTCAGGGAATTACCCCTAGACCACTTAGTTTTGCCTTGAAAGATAAACTTTCCATTCATTCTCATCACATAGATCCAATTACTCCCACTGGGCCTGAGACACTCAGGTGGTTCTACAAGATTGTTAACAGAACTAGAGTACCAAAACTCCATTTACAAGTTTATGGCTTTAAACCAACCTCCTATTGTCAGAATCCTATACAGTCCTTCCAGAAGGACCATAGGTGATCGATCACCCCAACCAGGATATAAAGACTGCATAATTACAGCGGGTCAATGGTTAGACCATACTCCCACTACATTTGGGTGGATTGATATTATGATCTAGTTCGGTAGTATTAATCAGCGTAATCCCCAACAACGAATGTTGGATGTGGTCTGATTAAATCAGATAGTAACTCATTGAGTATCTTTACTTCAAGGTCCAAGGTTGTTATTTAAACATTCTTTCAGAAAGGGTGCGACAGTACAACCGTCATTATCCAATCTTCAAAATCTTATAACCAACCTTCACTCATTGTATTAAGATATTTCACGATCATTCAACATCTGAACGTGAAGAGAGTTTGAGAATGTGTTAACACAAGAGTAAACTTCAACTTATCTTTTATTCATTGATAATGTGGAGTATATGTAGATACAATTGAGGAGTTTGAAAGGTCCTAGACAAGATAGTGACCTTTCATAGAAAAAGTAAAAGCTATAAACGAGGCTAGATGCTTTCTAGTCTCTTACATAATAAATGTCTATGACATAAAGTGAACTCGAGTAAAAGCTATGTCTATGACTAGAGTTTGACATATTAATTGTTTGTATGTACTATAATTAATATGTCTCTTTATAAATAAATAAAGTGTACACGAGAAAATCCGCACATGAGTTCGGCGGGTTGATTACCCTCTTGAACCTCGGCTGATATCAAACATGTTGAATATTGCCACACCCCCTCAAACTCGGGTTTGTATATGTTGATGCAAACCAAGTTTGCTACTTAGTCTCTTTGAACATGAGAGGTGGAATAGCTTTGGTGAGAATATCTGCATTTTGGTCTCTTTGAGGGAACACACTGGAGCTGGATAATCTTGGCATCAATCATTCCTTTAGGAAGTGTCTGTCAATGTCCACATGTTTTGTTTTGTCATGATGGGTGGATCTCTCGCCATGCATAGTCTTTGAGTGATTATCACAAGCCAGAGTGTGATAGGTTCTTTGAAGAATTTCTTTGAAGTTGAGTAAGTACTCTTTTTGAGCCAAAGAGCTTCACAAATGCCTAAGACAAGTGCCCTGAGTTCGACCTTTCAGATCGCTTCTAGACACGATGAGGTTGTTTCTTGCTCCTCCAAGTAACAAGATTGCCCCATACATAGGAGCAATGAGCCTGTGGTCGACCTTCTATCTATGTGGCATCCGGCCCAATCAAACATCAGTGTAGACCTTGATGGATCTATCGCCAGACTTGGTGAAGTGTAACCCTTGGGCGAGTGGACTTTAAATACCTCTCAGTATTCTAGTTTCGTGCATCCCAATGTTGCTCAAGAGGGCAATGCATGAAGCGACTAACAAGATCGACACCATATGCAATATCAGGTCTTGTATGGGAGAGAGGTAGATGAGTTTCCTACAAGCCTTTGATATTGTTCTTTCCGACAAACAATGTCACCATGTAGTTGAGGTATGACTGGGTCTACTGAGGGGATATAGCGAGTTTGCACCCAAGCATGCCGATTTCCTTGATAGATCCAAAGTACATATTTCCTTTGGGAGGCAGAAATGCCTTTCTTTGTTTCTTGCTACTTCCATGCCAAGAAAATATTTGAGAAAACCCAAGTCTTTCACCTGAAACACCTTTGCCGCCAGAGTCTTCAAATGTTGGATCTCAAGAGAGTCATCTCCAAAGGTGAGGATGATATCATCCACATAGACAATAACAATAGACCTCTTACGGTTGGTTGTCTTGATGAACATAGTGTGATCGAGAATTGCATTGGTGATATCCAGAGCTTTGACCACAGTTGTTAATTTTCCAAACCATGCCCTTGGTGATTGCTTGAGCCATATAGAGATTTCCTTAGTTTGCACACCTTGCCTTGAGTATGAGGATTGATAAAACCGGGAGGTACATTCATATAAACCTCCTCGGTGAGGTCCCCATTTAGAAAAGCATTTTTATGTCCAATTGGTGAAGAGGCCAGTCAAGTTGGACATGCTAGAGATCGAACCCTCGCGGTGTTGAGTTTTGCCACTGGTGCAAAAGTTTCCTTATAGTCAATGCCATAAGTTTGAGTGAATCCTGGCTACCAATCGGCTTTGTACTTGTCAATAGTGCCATCGACATTGTATTTTATAGTGAATAACCATCTGAATCGATTGTCTTCTTGCCTGTGGGAGGAGAGGTGTCAAATCCCAAGTATGATTATCCGGAAGTCTTTGTCATCTCTGTTTTAACAATGACCTTCCATTTATCATTTTGAAGGGCCTCACGAATATTTTTAGGAATGGAGTGAGAGTCCAGTCTGTGAAAACATGGCAAAGGTAGGAGATAACTTATCATAAGACACATAAGAATGAATAGAGTGATCGGTGCATGATCTCTCTTTCCTTCCTAAGAGCAATAGGCCTATCATCAATGTCGTGAGTGCTTTGAGGATCTGTAGATTCTTTGAGTGTCGATGAGGCTCGGGATCGCCAGGCTCAGGTCGGTAGACTCTTGTTTAGGAGGTTCTTTGAGAAGTATTAGGTGCAGAGAGTCGGTAGGTACCTGGAGTTCGATCTCTTTGAGGATCGATGGAGTTCTTTGAGAGGTTAAGAGTTTCTTGAGGAAAGGGTTTAGGTCAATTTCAATCAGGTTTCCATCGTTGAATGGCTCATTAGGTTTCTTTGTAATAAGGGGTCCTTTCAAGAATTTTACATCCATAGAATTGTAAAATTTCTTTTCGATGGGGAATAACATTTGTAACCTTTTACGTCATTGGCATAACCTAGGAAAATGCACTTGTGAGCTTTAGGATCAAGTTTACTTACTGTGTTGAGCATGGATATACACAAACACAGTACAACCAAAGATCTTTGGAGGCAACCGGGAAACCAGGATGATGACGAGAGTGTGGTCGATAGGGTTTGGAGTGGAGTTTGAAACCTAACACTCTGCTTTGGGAAGTCTGTTGAGTAAATAAGTTGCACGATCAGTATAGCTTCACCCCACATATATTTAGGAACATGTGTGGTGAACATGATTGATCTGGCTATTTCCAGCAGTGCTGTTCTTCCTCAAAGCAACCCCATTCTGTGAGGTGTTTCCACACAACTCTTGATATGAACAATTCCTCTATCTTTCAAGAAGGTCACGAGATTAGACTCATAGTATTCTAGAGCATTATCAGTCTTTAAGATCTTGACCTTAGTATCAAATTGAGTGGAGACCATATGATAAAATTCTTGAAAGATAGGGCCAACTTGATTTGTCTTTCATTAAAAAACCCAAGTGTTCTGGTATGATCATCAATAAAGGTGACAAACCACCTTTTCCCTGTTATACTTTTCACCCTAGAGGTCCCCACACATCACTTTGTGTATTAAGGTGAAGGGTGAGGAATGCAAATGAGGTAACTTAGCATACATGATTTTGTAAGTTTAGCAAATTGACAAATATCACATTGAAGGTCATTGATTACATCCTTTAAACAATTCGAGGAGTTAAAGATTTTAAGTAACCAAAACTTGGATGTCCTAATCTATAATGCCATAACATGATATTGTCTAAAGTGCAGGGAGCAGCAGGCCGAGGCGGTCAGTCTTGATCTTACTGTCTTGAGGTTGACTAGAAACAATCCAGTAAGAGTTTAGCCTTCCCAATCACTTCCTCGTGAAGTAGGATCTGGAATGTGCACCGATTTTCCTTAAAAACAACAGTCCAATTCAAATCTTTAGTGAGTCTCTTGTGATGATATATAAGATTGCAGTCTAAGTTTGGAACAAATAGGACATCCTGTAGGCATATCTTATTAGTGAGTTTAACATTTCCAACACCTTTTGCACGAGAGATAGATCCATCGTGAGTTTTAATGTTATGGATTTGGTGACAAGGCATATAGTTGGTTATAAGGTTTTATTACAGTCATATGGGAGGATGCCCCGAGAATCAACAATCCATGTTTCATTGCTAAGGAAGAGTAGAATTTTTGTATGAGTATGAGTAGCAACATCGGTAGAGTGACTACCTTCCTTTTGTTGATTCAGGAAGGCTTTGAATGCACGACAAATTGAGCATTCATCTGGTTGTCATTCTCTCCCCACCGATGTGTCTCCGCCTTGACTTTCCACGATAGGTTTTGAGGTTTTTGAGGAGTTAGGCTTGCCATGGAGCTTCCAGTGATTGTCCTTGGTGTGATTTGTGCGTTTGCGGTGATCCGCGAGCGATTTTCTCAAGTAGGCTTCTTGTATGTCTCGGCAACCTCGGCACGCTTACGACGATTAACAAAGCGGCACCTTGATGGGGTTGTCGGTAGGGGATTTCAAAAGCATGACTTTTCTCCTACTTTCTTCATGTTTGACCTCGGCAAACATGGATTTGAGATTTGGAAGAGGTTTGGTGGCAAGAATTCTTCCTCTAACATCATCAAGAGTAGGATTCGATCCGGTGAGAAACACGAATACTCTCTTCTTTTCTATGATGTCTTTATAAAAAGCAACATCCTTGACATCATTCAAGAGTGAGTTTCTAACATATCTAAGTGTTGCCAAGCCTTAGATAGTTGATTGAAATATTGAGTTCTGAGACATATCCCTTGCACGCAAGTTTGAATCTGAGCTTCTACAGTTCATATACCTCGGATGTATTATCCTTCTTGGAGTAAAGATCTACGGCATTATCCTGCATTTCTTTGGCGATATCATACATCATAAAGTTTTCACTTATCTCTTTTGTCATTGACCTCGTGAGGATGGTCATGAGTTGATTATTTGTCGTGTCCCATGCTTCAAAAGCGGGATTTCGGCCAAAGAAAGTGAGTTTTGTTCGAGACAAGTATCCCATATTACTTTGTCCAAAAATGTACATTTTCATAGACGCTTGACCATAATGAGATAGTTGTTACCATCAAGTCTATGGTTTGTATAAGAAGAGGAGTTGTCGAGTACTCCCGGTCGGTGAAATTTCTTGAGAGTCTCTTGAGGTTGAAGTAATGTCGGATGTGGAAGACATTCTTGAAATATGAGTTTTTAAATGGAAAAGTTAGAACACAACTTGGCTCTCGATACCATGAAGAGAGTTTGAGAATGTGTTAACACAAGAGTAAACTTCAACTTATCTTTTATTCATTGATAATGTGGAGTATATGTAGATACAATTGAGGAGTTTGAAAGGTCCTAGACAAGATAGTGACCTTTCATAGAAAAAGTAAAAGCTATAAAGCGAGGCTAGATGCTTTCTAGTCTCTTACATAATAAATGTACATGACATAAAGTGAACTCGAGTAAAAGCTATATCTATGACTAGAGTTTGACATATTAATTGTTTGTATGTACTATAATTAATATGTCTCTTTATAAATAAATAAAGTGTACCACAGAAAATCCGCACACGTGAGTTCGAGGTTCGGTACCTGTTGAACCTCAAGCGATATCGACATCTTTGAATATTGCCACGAACGTGTATGCAAAATCTCGAGTCCTACCTTCAAGCATAAATGCTAAATGCCTCATTTGCGGAAGTGGAGTAAATTTACTTCACTCCTTATCCACAAATTCATAAGCATCTTCTAGGTAGATTTCTCGGTATTACATAACAATGTAAACCGTTTGCAATCAATATCTTAATTGAGTTAAGCAGTGTATCGTAACATATCAATGACTATACAAGGCAATACATGGTTTGTCCTTTCAGTGAAATCGTTTCACTCGAGGCGGTGAGCATCGATGCGCAAGAAACTATGCTACTGACCCATATCCCGAGCATGGAATACTCGTTCTCTCGGTAATATCAGATTCCTCCAAATATTTAGATAAACTAATCGAGTTTGAGTAGTC